>JBBIGA010056606.1:0-12641 GCA_037576975.1 Alestes dentex
TCTAAATTGTAAACTCCGTCACATAAATACATCTTATAATCATTAAAACATCAATTACTACCATAAAAGTTGCATAATTTACAGTTTCTTTGCAACACCACACTTAAAAATTAGGTATATCCTACAAACCTACAATCCTACAAACTTCGGAATCACTCAGAGAGCGGATAGCGCTCCTGAAGCACACTGGCCAAGTCATGAGCGAATCCAGCAGTTAACTTCAACCGAATCTGAATCGCTCAGAGAGCGGGTTAGCGCTCATAAAGCACATTGGCCGAGTCAGTGAATCCGCCGGTTAACTTCCAATACTGACTCAAGTGACTCAAGTGACTCACACACCAGTTTAGTCAGAAGGAGCCGAATCCTAAAAAGGACGTTCAGCCAAGGTCCCTGTTCAGCCAAGGTCCCTGTTCAGCCAAGGTCCCTGGCTGAACATATTTGCTCGATGGGTGGGCATGGAGGGATGGGGAGGTGCTACTTTTAGTATTATGTTTCTATGCCCGCTAGTTCAATTTTAGTGGTAGGAAAAAGTAATTACATTTTAAATCAACATTAAATGCTGTCTCTTAAATGGTGCGATATGATGAACTGGGACCAGCAACATAATCAAACAATGCAAAAAAAATCAAATTTGGCTTCACTTTTGATATTTAGGATTAATAGGTGGAACATCCATGAAACAGTGAAGCATTAATTTATGGCATGTTAAACTTACGATGTTTGACTGTGTGTCTGTGTCCTCATTCGTTTCAGAACACAACATTACTCCTTCAATAAAGATTGTACCTGATTCGGGTGTTGTGGAAGGAGACCATGTGCAAATTACTTGTAGTGTATCAGGTTACTCACAACCTGACCTTAACATCTTCCTGATCAAAGACACAGTGCTGCAAACCCGCCATACAACATTTATGTACAGCTTCCAAGTAAAATCTGAGCACTCTGGGGAGTATGTGTGTAAAGCGGAAAAGGGCAATTTGCAGAAGATCTCCAGGACCCGTTTGGTAGTAGCAGGTAATTTACCAGCATATAATTCATCAACACAATATTCTTTGTAATCAGTAAGATAGCAGTATTTATTTTTTCTTGCACATCTGCATATGTACACCAATACTTTCTCAGAATTTAATGATTTAATGAATATCAATATATAGTACTTACGTGTAGTACGTGGCAGATTTACTTGTTTATTCCCAGCTGTTCTGTGTTTACCCATCTGTATAAATTCCCCTGTGTTCATCCTGGCTGATCCATTGTGACCCTTACGTAGTGTGTGTTGTTTCATGTCTGGGTTCTCATATTAGTTTAGAATATATTTCAGTGTTAATGTTTAAACATCTTTCCCTGCACATGCGTCTTCTTCAAGTCCTCCCTCAGCCTACACACCAACATTACATGTATATTTTATTTAATGTTACGAAGTTTCAAAATAATGGTAATCCCTACCCTCTGCTTCAGTGAATACGTGCATACGTGTTAGCGAACTATCGAGTAAGTGCCATTTCTCCAGTATTGTAACTTATTCTATATCAACTGGTATTTTTACAGGTAAATCTTCGGAACTACTGCAATAATAACAGCGTTAAAAAGTGCAACGTTGTAGTTAATACCATGTTGGACTGTAAAATGAAATGTAACTTTATACATAGTAATCATACAGCAGCAACTACCTGTTTCCTTGTGTTTGTGGTAGAACAGAGGATATCCACACATATACAGCTCCGGAAAAAAATATGATACCACTGCAAAAATGTTCAGTTTCTTAGGTTTTATCTTTTATAGGTGCAAGTATTGAACTTAACAGCTTTGCCTTAGTTTTAAGAACTGCTGACAATATTTCTCCTAATTTCTAAATAAAAATACAGTAAGCCTTCGACATTCGTGGGGGTTCCGTTCCAAGAGCAACCACGAACAGTGAAAACAAATGCCTAAAAATGTAAGTGTAAACCCTAAATATTAATACATTACCCTTAAAGAAAATGTAACTGTAAACCCATGTCTGTACTGTACAGTTTACACTGAACTGCTGTCTCCCGCAGTGCTAGAATGTAAATACCGATGTTACCCCTGTATAGACTGTACCGTAATTCATGCACGGGCGTTTTCTTTGGTATAAGTAGGTAAAAACAGTAATAAATGAATTTAGTTTACAGTAATAAACATACAGGGCTTTAAGAAGAACAAAATGAAAAACACAATAACACTCGAGACGCTCCTCGGGGAAATTCTGGACTGCGTCTGCCAGAGCTGCATCACAGGGCAGCAGCCAATCAGCATGTTCTCGGATTGGCTATTTTCAAATTTCCTACCTCTGAGTACAGCGGTATTTCACCATCCCAAGATGCACTTTTTGTGTTCTCTCGACAGTGCCAAAAAAAGTATACAGTTATATATTATATGGAAATGTAGCTGAATTTACATTCATGTTTATGTTAGAAAATTAATAAATTATATTTTTACTAATAATTTAGCACTATTGCCACGAAAAAAAAATAATATGGAGGATATCTGCGGTTACCACGAATTTGCGGGAGTTTTACTCCTAAACAAAATGTCAATAATCATTTCTGACGCACTTCTAGTAGTGTTTTGCCATCCAACTGGGCACATTTCAAGAGAAGAATGTTGATTACAGCAGTGTTTTTATACTTTTCCTCATGAAATAAGATTTGATTCAGGTGATCACTAATCAGTACCTCATAAAGCAGAATGTGTAGGAATTTAAAAGACACTGACATGGAATGGTTGTCATACTCATAGAGATGCTGATTTAAAAATAAATTACAGTGGTCTCATTTATTTCTGGAGCTGTATTATAAACCACATATGGAGTTCATAACCATGCATAGTTAAACCACAGGAGAATGGTAAATGAAAGGTAGAGTCTATATTGTGGAGTGAGATATAGAATGAAAAGGGAAAAGTGAAAACAACATACAGGAGTGAGGCAAAAGCAGAAATGGACTGAAATAGTGAGCTACAGTGCACAGTTAACTAGTTTATAGACTTCAGATGTTCCATGTTCCATGAATTGCATTGGATTGCTGTAATAGAAGTCCTCTTGAGTGTGAGTCCCTGTGCTATATGTCTTTATGGTTGGAAAGAACTGGATATCCTGGAGGAAACCCATGCAGACATGGGAAGAACATGCAAACTCCACACAAAAAAAGACCACTGTGCCACCCAGTTTATATCCTTCTGGAATAAACCGGTATTTTGCACGTTTTTGTTTTCTCTCCCATTTGCCCCATACCCTTTACTATTTATCGTTCTGCTGTGGTTTAATACTACACCAGGTCCATAACATTATGTATGGTTATGACCCCCACATGTGTTATGTTCTGTTCTGCCACAAAGACAAGAAGTGGGTTATTACTGCTCTGTGATTAGTATGTACACATTTACGTGTTAATTTTCTATCTTATAAGTTATAAATAACTTTTCGGTACTTAGATGATACCAGATCTGGTTAATTCTTGCACAGGATAACAATAAGAGAATTGGTGACTGACGTGTAATTATTACCTACAAAGATTGTAAGTGTTTTATCAATGCTTTAGTACTTCTATACTACAGCATACTTAACAGTAGGCATAGCAATTAGCATGGAATGATGTAATATACTGGAAGAAAGGTACTTACTGAGTGCTCAATAAAAAACATATCCTGCAGTTTGCACAAGTAAATACTACATATTTTCCTTTGAATTAATACTTACTGTAGCTAAAAATCCAACTTGAAAAAAGTTCAGCAAAAAAAGCTCTCTATAGAGCTACAGTAGTGGATGGTAGTGTATCTTTCTCCGTAGGAACTTAAGCTTGTTAGATGTTTTAAACCTTTTGTCTGAAAACGACAACAACAAGCAACAACAAGGTAGTCCAGGTTCTGAATTTACAGAATAAGATTTAAAAAAAAATAACAGTAAGGAACTCAGTGTGAATAGCTAAAGTAGAACAGAAGTGTGTAAGAATACCTGTATTTGATTTAAATGTGTATTTGATATAATGGTTAAAAATACATGTGATATTATTTTTTTTACTGAAAATATAGAACAATATATACTTGTGATAAAGATAAAAGTATATTTAAATTATAAATAAAAATATACCTGAGCTCAAAACAAAAAATATACTTTCAAGCACAAGTACACTTGAGTTAAAAGTAAAAATATAATTAAGATGTTATGTATCTGACAGAGTCAATGTAACGAGTAACAGCCTGTCTTACAGTGTAACTGTATTAACTGTACTAATTGTTTTCTTGCTCAGAGTTGTTTTCAGTGCCTGTTCTACACATGACTCCAGAGAGAGTGTTTGAAGGCCAGGACCTCAGTCTAAACTGCTGGAGCCCCATGATCTCCCAAAAAAGAATCTCTTACAGTGATGTGAAGTACAAACTGTATGCAAACAAGCGCCTTATAAAGCAAGGAAACATCTTCAACACTACAGCAAGCCAAAACACGAATGGGAATTACACCTGTGTAGCTGAGGCTAAGGGCATCAACAAAATAAGCAATCACCTGATTATTACTGTCAGAGGTATGTAATCACAAGGTCTCCTGCACAGCTCAATACATTTCTACTCCTCAAACAAAGTCCCTTTGATTTTGCTTCATGTCCTCCAGCTTCACTCTTAAAAAAGAAGAAGCCTAACAGGGTTCTTTGGAGCAATTGCCACCTTTGAATGGCAATTCTTTAAGGCACCTTTTTTTTAAATGGGTGTGTGAAAAGAACAATTTTAGAACCTCTGCAAAACATAAGATGCTAAATCAATTAAAGGTGTTTTCTAGAACTGTACAAACAAGACAAGAACCATGCAAATTTAAAGAGCGTGGTCCACAGCATCATCTTTTGAGTAATGTCTATAATTGTATTAATTATGACCATATTAAAATTATAATAATGCATAATTCTATCATGTATTAGCAATTATTGTTCATATGATTATCCAACTTAAACCACTTGACCTTTTCAAGTTAATTGCACAGAAACGCTGCTCCCCAGGACCCCCCCTCATACAAGACTTGTGATATACTGCAATAAATATTTAATTGTAATTTTTCATCTCCTTCATATTGCCTAGCATCTCTTATTCTTTTAGTGCCCCCCCCACACACACACACACACAAACACACATCTCTTATATTGTTATATCATGTGCTGATCAGTGGATATAAATAAAGAGTGTGAAAGAGAGGGAGAGAGAGAGCGAGTGAGGGGGCATGTGTTTTCAAAAACTATATTTGAAATGGCAGTGCAGGTACCTTAAAAGTTAACAATGTTTCTTCCATTGTGAGTAGAGTTCCCATATCAGAGATGCAAGGTTTTATTTCCTGGTGTCTAATTTATTCCCTCTCCATTCTCCCCTCCTCTTTCTTTTTTCAGTGCCTGTTTCAGCCCCAGTCATGTTTACAGTTGGAAATGTAATAGTAAAGCAACCATTTCAGATTCGGTGTGAGAGTAAATTTGGGACGCTACCAATCACCTACACCTTACTGAGGTCCCAGAGACCAGTGGACACAAAGACTGTGACTGGACCCCTGCGCAGCGCTCTGTTCAATGTCTCTAACATCAGTCATAAAGAGGAAATCGACAGCTTCGCCTGCCAGGCTCAGAACCAGGGAGCAGGTTACAGCAAAACCAGCAATGTCCTCAGTGCAGTAGTCATAGGTGAGCCTAAGGTCACAATGCCCAATGCCAAACTTTAGCTAGAGGTACACTGCAAGGACAAAAGTATTGGGACACACCTGCTTTTCAGGGTTTGGGCTAGGCCCCTTATTTCCATTGAAGGGCAATCTTAATGCTTCAGCATACCAAGACATTCTGGACAATGCCATGCTTCCAGCATGCCATGGACACAGTTTAGGGAAGAACCTTTTTTATTACAGTATATCTGTTCCCCAGTGCACAAAGCAAGCTCCATAAAGATATGGCTGGATGAGTTTGGTGTGGAAAAATTTGACTGGTCCACACAGAACCCTGACCTCAACCTCATCCAACACCTTTGGGAAGAACTGGAACGTAGATTGTGAGCCAGGCCTTCTCATCCAACATCAGTGCCTGACCTCATAAATGCTATATAGAAAGAACTGGCACAAATTCCAAATCCTTATGAAAGTCTTTGTATTTGAATGCAATGTCATTAAAGTCTTTGTTGGTGTAATGGTCAGGCATCCCAATACTTTTGCCCACACAGTGTATATAAAGTCTCCTAGTATTGGGCTGTGGAGTAGTAAAACTCTGAAGTGATGGACCTCCATTGTCAACAAACCTTTACTGCAACATCTAGTGCAAAGCCTTGCCAGAAGGCTATCACTGAGCAAACAGTCTACTATTAGAAATAATACTGCATGAGAAGGTCTACCTATGAACCTGTAGACACATAGCACATTGTCACTGTAAAACATACCCATGTATCTCCATTTTTTTTTTTACTTTTTTTCCTTACTTCATTTGAACACAGACACTGCCCTTTAAATTATCTGAAACTTTCACAATGAATAAACCGATATTTATTCTTACATCCCTTGTCAATATCAATACCACATGTACGATTGTAAGTAGAAGTAGTAGTAGCCTTAGCAGTTATAACTGTGTATGTAAAATATGGAACAAATCATCTTCACACTCCTCTCTCCTCTTCCAACACCCATTAGAACCTGTGTCCAGGCCGGAGCTGACTCTTCAACCTAAGGGCCACGCATTCGCTGAAGGGATGGATGTCACCTTATCCTGTAGTGTCCAGCAGGGCACAGTGCCAGTGATCTTCACCTGGTACCGCAATGAGAACACCCAGCCTCTCGAGGTCAAACACAGCAGCAAGACTCAAGAGACACACACCATCAAGTACATAAGCCGAGATCACAGAGGCAGCTACTACTGTACGGCTTCTAATGAAGCTAACGTGACCAAGAAGAGTGCTGTTGTCACTATTGGAGGTCAGACATTACTCATTACTGCTTAAACTCATTCTGCATGTGTGTCTAATGGCATATACACATTATTAAACACCACAATAAACTGACCCTAGGAAATCTGTGAGATGCAGATTCTACACTTTCACATTCACATGTATACAGCTCCGGGGGAAAAAATAAGAGACCACTGCAAAAATGTTCAGTTTCTCAGGTTTTACCTTTTATAGGTGCAAGTATTGAACTGAACAGCTTTGCCTTAGTTTTTAAGAACTGTTGAAAACTATTTTTCCTAGTTTCCAAATAAAAATATTATTCTTTTATGCATAGTTTTAAAGGAAATGACAAAATATCAAACATAAGACAAATGATGCAGTGTTTACAGAACCTGAATAATTCAAAGAAAAACAAATCTCTTGTTCACTCTTAAACAAAGTGGCAATAATTACCTTTGACCTACTTCTAGTAGTGTTTTGCCATCCAACTGGCCACATTGCAAGAGGCGAGTGTTGATTACAGCAGTGTTTTTACACTTTTCCTCATTAAAAATGATTTGATACCGGAGATCACTCATCAGTACCTCATAAAGCAGAATGAGTTGCTTGTGTAGGAATTTAACAGACGCTAGCATGGAATGGTTGTCATACCCATAGAGATACTGAATTAAAAATAAATTGCAGTGGTCTTTTATTTTTCTCTGGAGCTGTGTTTATAAGCGGATGGGCTTATAAACATAGAAAATGATGGATTTGTAGTGTCTACAGCAGGGCCCTGTAGGTGATGGATTTGCAGGGCCAACTCAGCAGGTTATTTAATAGGTGGTCTGTTTTGCAAATTACTGAATTATTAAATGTAAATGGTAATAATTTTAGACTTTTGTTTGGAATTTCAGCTTGTAGGGATCTTATAGATCTTATTGCTTGTTTCTTGGCTTTGAAATGAAACAATTGGATCCTGCAAGAAAGGATTTTAATGATATTCGGTTTCAGTGAAACATACTGTATCTTTCCCTCACAGTCAGCTTGGCAGGCTGGAAGAAGGCCGTTATCGCTGTGATTTGCATTCTGATTCTGGTGCTCATCGTTACCATTCTTGTGCTTTTCCTGAAGAAAGCACAAGCTCCACGCAAAAGAAAAAGAGCTATAGAGTTGTCCGTGTATGTATTCATTTTTTTCCTCAATGCAGACCTGATGACAATCTAATGATTTAATGAATGTGTCCTTCATGAATGAGTAATCGCTTGGTGTGAAATTGTTGTCTCAGGAAGCCAGCACGTCCTAAATCAAGCGACCCCATGAGGATGAGCCTCACACTAGATATTGAGGACAACACTGCAATCAATAGTAACTTCTGCCCTTTCTTACTTTTCTACTTATGCTTAGGCTACTATGGAGAATAAGATTGCATTGGCCTTTTTGGCTACAGCCTAATTTTAGATGGTTTGATACTTGGATTTGATTTTGACTTCAATAGTGTTTAAATTGTGACAGGATCATTTGTTCAGGTTTGAGTTTAAATTCAGTTTAGTTATCGATTTTGTGTTAAAACCATTGATTCTGCAGCTTTACTACACATGCAAATCTACAAAATATACTAAAAAGACTGGTTTATCTCAGATAAAGGAGGGTTCTCATTAGAATATTTTTAGAATATTTTAGATGCTACACAACGTCTAACAAAAAAAACAAAATTCCTAGAGAAACCCCTAGACTTCATAGAAGACTGTCGGAAAAAAACAACAGTAATCTAAGCACTGGAAGTTTCATAGTTAAGTCCCTCCCGACTCCTCCCATTTTACTCTGAAAGGCTTCATTCAGATGCCTGGTTTTAATCGCTGACTGTGGATTCCATATTAGACAAAAAAGAAAAGGAAATGCTAAGAAGAGACATGTTTTAGTAATGCAGTTTTAAATTTCAGTGTTTGAAACATGTTTTTTTCGATATTGTTTGAAAATTGTTACACCGCTTTTACTGAAATCAATAGATATGATGTGAGTACGTATTATTTGAATTCTAAAGGAAATTTTGTCTTCACAAAAAAAAACATCGAAAACTGTTACAATTCAGAGGAAGAAAAAAGCATCTGTGATTTTTAATTGCAATTTCAAAGTAATAGCATGTTTTTACAGTTAGTGTTGGACCATTTCTATTGGTTTATTCATTGTGATATGTTCACATAATGTTAAGGGCAACAGGAGTTTTAGCAGTAGGATATTAAAAGGGCAAAATGAAGGTTTTGTCCTGACAGCAACTATTTGCTGGTCCAGTCAATGCAGGTTTTGAGATTTCAGCTTTCTTCTAGCTAACCATATACTATTCTCTTGCCCACACCCCACCTCCTCACACGCTGTGTAGATAAAACTGTCTGAGGAAACAAATTACACAGAGCAGAGAGGAAACAATACAATTCATTTTGATATGCTCGAGTGTGACCTGAATCATTCTGGAGACTGACCTCAGGAGATAAACAGAACCTGTTTAAACCGCTGTCCTTTCCTCACAGCCACTCCTGGACTCATGGGCAAGAATGTGTGGAGTGAAAATGTGTCCGACTCAGGTAAGGACCTGGGAGATTTTGGAATGTGAGCAGAATGCGTGCTGGTGGCCTGAGTAGAATTTAGATGAACCCTTAGATATTGCAGCTAACAAAAGCATTCATAGCTCATTAAAATGAGCAGAGGAACTTTCATGAATGTGTAGACTGTAATGGTTCTATCGATATCATACCTTTCATAAGTAGAAGAAAGTATTTTTAGTCTCATTTTGCTGAAATACAAGATTGAAATAATGATAGAAAAATAATTAAAGACAGAATTACATTTAAATAGTAAAGCAAAAGAATTCTCAACTTATAAAGATTAATGCTGCCCATAATTGGACCATTCTTCAACCTGTATGAAGAAATTACTCGGTTACTACTAGTAACCAAGGGCTGGACAGCTTGAACTAGAAGTCTAAACTTACAGCTTTATACCTTACAGGTCTGGCATAGAAGATTTCCATTTATTCTGTTGCTTATATTCATCCTTTACATGCTGTTTTTGCTATGTTTTTAGATACATTTGAATAAGGAGTTCATGCTAATTAAAGAACCCTTAAAGGCCATAATTACCAGTGGTGATTATGATATAATTTTGACTTCTCACAGAGGTCGTCAGAAAAAGGCATTATCCCTTAAAAAACCTTCACACAGCCACACAGCTATTATTTAATGTAACATTTTACCAACGGACATACAAAATAAGCATCTGGCCATTGACAGTCCTGTTACTGACTCCACATGACAAGATAACCCTTTAAAGATCCAGCACAACAAGCCAACCCCTGGTCAAATTAAGCAGGACTTTTAATGTCATACAATTTAAAAGTCAAAAGTTTTCCTGCTACCTTCCATGCTGGGGCAGCTGATGGGCTGGAGGTAAGGGAGTTGCCTTTGCAATTAGAAGGTCATGGGTTCAAATCCCAAGACTCCTCGTGGCCCCACTGAGGTACCCTTGAGCAAGGTACTGTCCCCACACATTGCTTCCCAAGTGCCCCCCCCCCATTAGTGGCAGCCCACTGCTTCACTTAGTGAATGGGTTAAATGCAGAGAAAGAAGCTGTGTGCTGTGCTGTGTTTACTCATGACTATAAGGGGCCACTTTACTTTAAAATATGCTGACTATTTTCCACCTTTTTACTTTTGTTTACATCACTGTGTACCAGTAGGCAGTGGAAAAATATTTACTACTGAGAAAAAAAGAAAGAAAAACATAAACGAAAACACCCTCGTGTGCGGGTCACGACACTAATGTTTCCTGTTTCCCCTCGTCTTGTCCCCATGCTTTATTTGTGGTTTGTAGAGGTTATGCTAGGTTGTAGAAAGAGGTAATAACAATCAAAAACAGTCAAGAAAGAAAGACTGGAAAGGGGGACCGTAACTGATTTTTATAGTTCCTGCAACCTAAAGGTAGACAGTGAAGTGCTACTTGCTGCTATGTTATCTTAGATAAAAATGTTTAAATATAACATAGTTGCAGTTCCTAAAAGGTAGCTAGAGGGAAGTGTACACATTTTTTACAACTTAAGTCTTTTATGTAGATTATCACACACTTAGTACTAGGTTAGGATTTTGTAAAAGATGGACAGATACTGTGCAGGGTTTTTAAAGTTTATCTGTTCAGCATTGATTGTGTAATTTTCTGTATAGCATTTATATTTTGTACAAATGTGTTGTAGAATCTGATGATCCAGGCAAAGAGGAGGAGTGTGAGGAGCTGCAATACACTGAAGTGTATCCGAAACAAACAGAGGACCCCGAAAAAGGTGAGCTGCTGCAAATGCACCCTCATCAAGATGAATTACCTTGTTATGCTTATGAATACCTACTGTTGTGCACCCACATACCACTTTAGTGAAAACACCTACCTCTAGTTCCACCTCTCTAGTGTATATTTAGAGACTGCTGCTCATCTGTTAATGAAACTTCTTGTGATCTCCTTTGGAAAACAGTACCACTTTTGGAGAGAGATATTTTAACTTAGCGGTGGCAATGACATACAAAAGTCCAAGCAGCTGTCCTGTATTCATAAACTGTCCAAATATCAATGGAGTAGAAGTTATGTGGGCAGCTGGTGGCCTAGCTGGTGGCCCAGAAGGTCGTGAGTTTGAATCCTAGAACTGCTAGTGGCACCACAATGATACCCTTGTGCAAGGTACCGTCCCCACAATCTGCTCTCTGGGCGCTGTGTTCCTGGCTGCCTGCTGCTTCACTTGGTGAATGAGTTAAATACAGAGAAAGACTTGCGTGCTGTTTACACTGTGTGCTGCAGTGTGTTCACGTATGAAAAACTGTCACTTTACTCTTTTTAGGTGACAAATTACAATTATTATTATTAATATTTCTAGTGATGGGCCGATCCACGTTTTTCCAGTTCCGATCTGATTCCGATACACGACTGCCAATACCGATACAGATTCTGATGTAATACATCTTTTTACTTTAATATTAGTATTAGTTTTGTTGAAATTGTGCTGTTTGTTAGTAAGGTTACATCACAGAATAAATAAACTACTAAGCACTTATTAGAAGAGCAAAAATATACACAACTACAATTAATTTAAATGCATTCCAAAGGAATTTATTTACACTTGTAAAATTTTGTAAATATCCAACAGCTGTAAAATTTTGTAAATATCCAAAACACAACAATCTTGGCTGAATTTAAATAGTTCAAGTATCATGTCTATTTTGGCAGCAACAACTGTGTAAAAAAGTGTAAAACTAATACATCTTAAATAACGTGAAATTGGAGACACGACATGGGCAGAGTGTAATCTCGCCGCTTCTGTATTTAAGGTGGACCGGCCGAGTTACGAGACGCCCACCTTTAGCCTCGTCGTGTTTTGAGACAGTCAACTAAATAGTTCAAGTATTATGTCCATTTTACCAGCAACAACTGTGTCAAAAAAATAAAGTGTAAAACTAATACATTCTAAATTACGTGAATTCGGAGACACGACATGGGCAGTGTAATCTAATCGCCTCTGTATTTAAGGTGGACCGGCCGAGTTACGAGATGGACAACTTTAGCCTCGTCGTGTTTTGGGAGATAGAGAGAGAAGGAGAAAGCAAAAACAGAAAATAGCCCCTGAAAGAACCCCAAAGAGGTTTTGAGGGAGAGCTAAGAGTCTTCTCTGATATTCCTTTCGCTTTTGGGTTGTCTGCTGTAAATTTGTTGCGTTTTTGG
>JBBIGA010056634.1:0-12640 GCA_037576975.1 Alestes dentex
TTTTTTGTTTTTTGTTTTTTGCTCGGTGTTGAATACTGAACTACAACTACAGCAGAAGTGCTAGTTTAAATTGACTGCTAATATGAGATTGCTGTAAGAAAAATGAATACAAAAAAAACCAGTGGAAAATGCTTTTTTTTTTTTTTCCAGAATGTGAAACTGGATAATAAACAGATTGATCTGAGAAGTTTGGCTGGATTTCTTTAAGAAGCCAGGTATGTTTTTGCATCCCCATTAAGGTCAAACGCTGAGCTCCAAGTCAGCAGAAACATACAGTCTAAACACTTTTTATAGCTGCTTCTCCATTTATGGTCTCGGTCTCCTCACTCCTGAGAAACTCTAGCTAAGTTAGGAAGCTTTTATCTAAGCTGTATCAATAACTTCCAGTCCTTAGGCTTTTCTTTGTCATCCTTTTTAGGAATCAGTTGTAGTTGAGCTCACTTTGAGGTTCATAAACCCTATCTTCACTTTTGTGCTTCGAGTTTTAAAGAGCTGGTGGTTATTCACAGTTGTTCGGCAAATATCAAAGTGCGCTACAGTCAAGAGGTCAGTGACTCGCTACTTTGTGCTTCATTGCTTTTGTGACGTGCTCCTCATTGCTTGATATTTGTGGCCTGTTTTTAACAGGCCCAGTAGGAAAATGTCATGTGCAGGAATGTAACAGCATTGATACCATCACAATTAGAGCTGAAAGGGAAAATCCCTCTGCCGCAAACCAGCTGGGCTGATCATTCTAGTGCTCTGGAGTCCTGGCAGAAACCTTACACATCAGCGCACACCAGACAGACAGTCCTCATCCTCTAATGTGCTTCTACTGAAAGCAATTTTTTTGCTTGGGTTCAGTACAAGTGATATAAATCTGAGTTGGTGCCCGTATTGTGTAATTTCTCGTGTGAGGTGGGAATCCCATCTCTCTGTTTGAAGGGTCAGGATAGTTACATGTTGACGCTGAGCAGAAATATGGGAGCTATTCTCAGACTCCCTTTTTCTGAGGAATTTCCTGAATCCGAGCAGAGATCCCTGGCTCTCCCACTAACTGGTGGGTGGTGTGTGTGTTTAAGAGAGAGAGGAATGGTTTACAGAGATTAGAGATAATGACAAATCAGGACAAAATGGACCTACCACTTGGGTGTAATATTCCAAATGTTTTGTTTTATTTATTTTTTTGGTTGGGGAGGCAGTAAATTTAATGCACTGACACCCAGTCACCAGCAGAGGGCCCCTGAATTGGTGACATAGCTGGACAATTCTTGCTCACTCATTGTCGTAACCCAACAGTAGCACTCTGTTACTGCACAAAAATGCTCCTATTGAGTGTGTGATCATATGGTGTGTGTGTGTGTGTGTGTGTGTGTGTGTGTGTGGAGGGGGAAGGGATATCGGGGCACTGACTGCCTGAATGCAGCAGCTGGGTGATATGGGTGGTAGGGGGGCCTCTCTCCCCACCGTCAGTTCAAATGAATTTTAATTACAATTGCTTTAATTAACACGTTCCCAAAAGCATACACACAGTTTTGTGTGTATTTGGAGTTGGACTGAGACACACGTTGGCAATATTTGGCACTTTATGCATCAGTTTCCGGTAAGGAGAGCAAAAGGCTCTCTCCAACATTACCACATAGTAAAACATGGCTAACATCCAGATCCTTTACATGTGAAACCAGTCCTTCTGAATAAATGAACAAAAATACCATCTTCATACCTAAATACCAACAGGATGTACATTAAATGTACAAACACATTTGTGTGCACGTGCCAACACCACTTCACAGAGCCCTATCACACCTCCTCATACACAGCATGACGTGTTAATGTAGAGTGTAAGCCCCCCGCTCTGTGCGTGTTTATGCTATAGTACAGACAGAGTGGTCCCCGTCTCTTTCATTTAACCTTGTGTTTACGCTGCCCAGTGTAAACATGAGTCTGTCCTCCACCACATGTCTTTTAATTAGAGCAACCCCCGCCCAGCTGTGCCTCTACAGTTTATCTAAACAAAAGATAACACGTTTATCATTGATGATCCACTATCTGTAAAGCCTCCAAGCATGGAAGGAAGTCTCCAAGCAAACTCTGTCTTTGCCTTTCAGGCTCTTGTGTTCAAGGTAGCGTCAGAAATAACCAGGGCCAAAAAGAGTGCTAGGTGATATGGAAACAATTCAATAAAATCACAGTATTTACCAGATATTTCACCGTGTTCAGTGATATTTGTATTAGTCTTAATTTATTTCTTTAGTCATTTATTTTATTTATTTATTTTAGTTTTTTACTTTCAGAACAGTCTGAACCACAGTGAACTTGTATATGTGTAGAAGTGTACCGTTTGTACCGTTTGGTTAAATCAGTCCCACTAAAACTAAAAACTAAAAATAAAACATAACGCTGGTATGATACTAACACCAGCATAGAAAATATATGAAACACAAGGGGGTGTAATCAAAAATGTAATCAAAAGGTAACTAAATATAACAAATCAGTGTCAGTAAATGTCACAGCACTGTTCCTTCTGAATTTGATCTCCGGGTGAAACTGACCCTCACAATTTACAAAAATGATAATTCTGATTATTTCGTTTACCAAATGCCCCAAATGCCCGAAATTCCAGTCAGTGCACCCTAAATTGCACTTAAAATTACACCCTAAATTGCACCCTAAAAATAAATTCCTGGCACCAGGCATCTGAACTTTACCCTCCAATCACCAGCAGTCAAAATACGTTAGTATGGACAATGTAATCTGTACATTTACGGCAGTGAAAAATATTCCTTTTTTATAACTGTGACATCTATACTATACGTGTTTTCTTACCTGAATACTGCTGGAGTAAAGGAGAGACAGAACTTGCAGTGTGCCAAGTTACTGCTTCACATTTGGAGTATCAGAAGATTTGTGTCAAGTGATAAGATAAAACGAGGTCATGGGGCAAACTGAGGCATTTTCTGGAACTGAGAGAGTGAGTATTTGAATTTGACAGTGAAGGTGATGATGTTCTGCTTGCTGAATTGTGCTGTTTATAAAATGAACTGTGATAGTACTCTGCAGTTTTGGGAATTATAGTTAGAACAGTTTGAACAGATCTAAGTCAGCTGGAGGAAGTGACCCTCCAGTGAGGGGGTCCTTGAGAAAAACCCACTCTGGAAGTGAAGTGCAGAGCCATCTAGTGTCTAAGAGCAACGCTGCTGTATAACTGTTCAGGGATGCACTGATTTGATTCAGAAAGAGTGATTATTCAAGTGTGGTTATATATACAGTGAGAAAATGTTTTTGTTTAGTTTCTTTTAATGACTTCTAAACACAAAGTTGGTCATAGGAGAGGCTGGATTATCTAATCCTCTGTAGCTCTTCAGCACCGAGTTCAGTCAGCTTGAATTCCTAGCCTTACTGTTGATGTCTGACTAATAAATGATTTTTAATTTCTGAGAGATCTACTGGTTTTAAACATGTGTACGCCATACTTATATAATAAAAATAACTGTTTTGGGGTATGTGGCCTTAGACTGATAAACCAGCTGCCCAAATCTAGAGGGCAGTTTGGTAGGTCTTCTCCTCACTCACTCACCAAACCTGGGAATTAACAGATGAGCTGAACCAGGTGAGTTGGAGAAGGGAAATCATCAAACTGTGCTGGAAACTGGACCTTCAGGACAACACTATTTGTGTCGGTAGTTTTTCACTCATCTGTTTTCATTTTTTTTCTTTTCTACAGATTTTTTATTTAGATTTTATCTAGACTTTATATTGTTCTTGTCTCTGTGCCTCTGTGTGTCTTTGCAGTCATTGCAGAAGCAATTTCCTCCAGGATCAATAAAGCTTTCTGATTCTGATTCACTTCTTCACTAAGTCAAAACTAAACTTGATGAAATGGTGTTTAGTCACTATGCTGTTCGCTGCTGGAACAAACTGAGCATCAGTATCAGAGCTGCACCGACTGTAGTTATAAAAAGCTGATAAAACAGCTCTATTCTCCTCCACCTTCTTTCAAATATTTGCACATCTATTGCACTTTCAATGTTCTTTTATCGATTTTCTATGTATTCTTTTAATTCTTTAATTCCATTATTTTATTTTATTCTATTTTATTTAATTTTATTCTATTCCTGTAAAGTACATTGAATGACCGTTTCTGAATGATAATGTGCTATATAAATAAACTATTAAATATAATCATTATTGTAAATTGAAATACCCTTAACAACTACGCAGTTAGCAGTTAGTTAGTTAGTTTAATACTTTGAGTCCAGTTTTTCTGGTTCCTAGAGGTTTCAAGAAATAGAATTTCAAGTATATTCAACACAGGTACATAAACTATTCTCTAAATATCATTCTTTAAGTTTCTGCAAAGACCAAAACAGAACCATGTACGTGTGGTGTTTAACATCCACTGAATGTTTATCTGCTGCTTAATGTCTTTTGACCTGGACTGGGCCTGCCACAGAGGGAGCGGTACGATACTTTCACGATATTTGAGCCGTGATACAATATTATTGTGATTCCTTGGCCTGAAGTCACACAGTCTATGTGTACAGGAGACTCTGCAGCCATCTTGCAAACCCTAATTTCCCTTCAAATCTCAGCTGTGACAGAAGAGAACAGCGAGGTCTTGCCCCATCTTGTGGACTTTAGAAGCTATGTTACCTTAACTTCTATTAAATAGACACTATATGGACAAAAGTATTGGGACAAACCTTAATTCCATTGAAGGTTAATCTTAATGCTTCTGCATGCCAAGACATTTTGGAAAACGCAATTCTTCCAAGTTTGTGGACACAGTTTGGGGAAGAACCTTTTCTATTCCAGCATGACTGACTGTGGTCCAGTGGACAAAGCGAGCTCCATAAAGACATGGTTGGATGAGTTTCGGTGTGGAAGAACTTGACTGGCCCCCACAGAGCCCTGGCCTCAACCCCATCCAGTACCTTTGGGATGAACTGGAACAGAGATTGCGAGCCAGACCTTCTCGTCCAACATCAGTGCCTGACCTCAGAAATACTTTACATAATGAATGCGCACGATTTCCCAAAAACTCCAAAATCTTGTGGAAAGCCTCCCAAGAAGAGTGGAAGTTGTTACAGGTGCAAATGGGGACCAACGTTTTAAGTGTTTTTGAACGCATTATCGTCAAAGTCCCGTTTGGTGTAATGGTCCATATAGTGTAGTACATTACATTTTGAATAAAAAAAAGTGTTTTGGTTGTTTACTGCTGACTACCTCACAGAAAGAGAATATTAGTTGTGATATAAATGCATTGCTGTGGAGAAATATGTACAATGGTCGTGGATACGAGAGAACGCTCTACAGCAAAATCCACCTTAAAAAGTGCTGCTTAAACTGGTCCCTCAGAGATTCAACACTCATACATCTTAACAGTAGCTGATCTTCTGAAACCTTATGAAGGTAAATATTTTAATTAATATCTAATAACTAAATACATATATTTCTGTAATTATTACTGTATAGATAATGTCTTACCTAGTTTAGCATATGTTCTATAACTAAACTAAAATAGCTTGCTGAAGGTTAGTCTAATGTAGCTTAGTTTAGCTCTAGCTTAGCTTAAATTTTTACAAGCCTTCACTTTTAGAAGTGTCTAAATAAAGCATGTTGTGGGACTCTGTGTTTTTCAGGTTGTCTCTTCTTGTTAGGTTTTAGGACCTCAAACTACAGTTTGTGTGTGTGAACTACTGTTCAAGGTTGAGATATAACGGCGTTACACTGAAGGGAATGGGCCGATTGGGTGATTTTTTTGTACATGAAGAAGGTTGGGTATTAGTGAGTTTAAGCTATGGCTATTGACAAGAGATATGTTGTTTTTGTCTTGTCTGTTGTTTGTGCGTATTTCGATGCTCCGTGTTGGCCGCAGGTTGTGCGATCTGCCCCGTATAGATCAGATCATCATTCCAGACACGCAGAGCCTGTAAATAAAGATCGGCAGCTTGTTCATGAAGATCCGAACAGCCTGGTTAGTCCCATCTTATCAATGACATATTAGAATATTAGAACAAGATTTATGGAGCAGCATTTTTGTTTCTAGTAGTAGCATGAAAAGCCCAAATATCATTTACAAAGTGCCCTGTATATATAATGGCTGGGCCCGTGACTTCCAGTGAAGGCCAGTCTTAATGTTTCAGTACACCAAGACATTTTGGACTACGCCATGGTTCCAATTTTGTGGACACAGTTTGGGGAAGAACGTTTTCTATTCCAGCATGACTGTCATTAGGTCATTATGTTGAATTTACTAAATTACTAAACAATTACTAAATTCAGAATCACTGTTTCAAGACACAGAATTTGCAGCATCATTCTATAAACTGACAATGACTGTTGCTATATCTTAAATAAATTATAGCTGGTTTAGTAAATGGCCGCTAAAACCACACTGTTTGAAAAATTGGAATTGTGTGTAAGTTGTATTGTCCTATGTTATTACTGCAAATTGCTGTATTGTATCTGTTGTTTTGATTCTTGTAATAAAAATTTGAACCAAAAAAAAAAAAAGTAAATGGCTGCTAGAAATGCCCGGAATCACACATGGTGGAGAAGTTTACATTAATGGACAACACAACAAATGCTCAGTGCAAAATTGATGGTGAGGTTGGCATGAAGACACAAGTTTGATAAACAATCTTAAATATGAAAGTATAGTGATAATTGTCCATGCTTCTAGTGCTACGAGTCTCTGTTTTGTGTAAAAGCTGAAACCAGGAGCTCCAAGCCTTGTGGTGAGATCTGGCAAGGGAAGAGGCTTTGTCCTTTTCGTATTCAGATGAGTTTGAAGTGTTTTAATGACTTTTAAAGGTTATTAAAATACAGAACCACAAAGCAAACTGTTGACCAAATCAGAGATTGCTCTGTCAAAGTATGTGACACCAATTATAGTCATCCTGTTCATATAAAAATAACCAAAAAACAAAAGATCAAAATTTAAAGTAAATTAAAGTTGGTGTTACTTTACCTTGCAGAGCAATTAGGGGAGTTTCATCACAGTTTTCACAACCAGCATGAAGGAACATTAATATCATTTTTCCCAGGTGAAAATATCTATCATCTATATACAAATAAAAAATTATACACAAACATGTTGTTGACACACTACAAAAACTGTTTGTGAAATGAAAATGAAAGATTGGAGGTCATAAATAGAAAATAAGTAGTTGAGTTGAGTCAAACATAATGAGTTGAGTCAAACATAATGAGTTGAGTTGAGTTTTGTAGTGTCAACAGCATGTCTGTGTATGATCTCTGACCTGTAAGTAGATGATAGGTATTTACACCTGGGAAAACTGATGTTAATATGCTTTCATTTTGTTGACACACTACAAAAACTATGAAATGAAAGTGAGAGAGTGGAGGTCATGAATAAAAAACAATTAGCTGAGTTGATTCAAACAGTGAAAGACTAAATGAACAAAAGGTTGTAAAAGGTGTAAATGAATAAATTCTGGAACTGTGGGCCATGTATACTTTAGCCGAATGACTAAAAAGCTTCAAGTTAAATCCTAAAAGATTATGAAGATTACATTTACATTGTGAAATAATATCAGAACTGAACTGAATTAAAACTTATTTAAATTGGGCATACATAAAATGCAGCAGAAATAATACCAAATAAACAAAAAAACGTTTTTGAACCACTAACAACAGGATACTGTATATCTACCTGTTCAAATGTTGTTTTAGTGTATCAGGAGTAAAACTGGATCTTCACCAGTTTTACTAAAATGTGGAAAACTTTACATTTGTACAAACAAAAAAAATTGCTTTCATTAAAAATAAAACAGAAATAAGTGTTTTACAGCGCTACTATTCAACGTATTAAAATTAAAATAACCTACAATATAGATTTGGGCTGGAAGTCTTTAAATTATGAAAAATGTGTCAAAACTGGTACCTGCAGCTAAACTGGTTTTGTATGACTGAAATCACTTGTTCCAGTTGGTTTTAACAGTAATATACAGAAGAACATGGTGGGCTTTGCTTAAAACTGTAGCTTCTCCTCTTCTTCTCATCTCTGAGCGAGTGGCTAGATCATCTGCTACTGTCCTGATCCTTACAGTACCTTTCACTCTTTTTGCATTTTGTCTTTCTTTGTACACAAACACATTCAAACACAGAGAGCGTGAATGAGAGAGCACGTGTGTGTGCGCGCGCGAGCGCGTTCATTTCAGCACCAGTGAATTAAACCTCTCAACCCTCTTTATAGAAAGGAGGGAGGGCAGGAGGGAGGGCGAGGGGGGGGTTCACGTCACGTGACGTATGCGTGCATCCTACCCCCAGTGTGTGTGTGAGTGTGTCTGCTGAAACCTCGGCAGCTCCTGCTCGGCTCTCTGGATCTCCGTATCTCTGCGTGTTTTTGAGGAGCAGCGGCTCGATGTCGACCAGCTCTGCGTTTACCGAGGAGAAGGGCGGCTCGTCCGGGGCCGGGGAGCCGGAGTACGGACACGACCCGGCCAGCGGGGGCATCTTCTCCTCGGACTACAAGAGGTGAGGGGGCACAGCTTTCATTTACCGTCCTTGTGAAGGGGGAAGGGGGCCTGCTGCTCGTGTTGGAGCATAACGACGCTGTTTTTGTCGTGTTCAGCTGCAGATAACAGGAAAAACAGCTTGTGCGGGACAGATAACAGGATGTGTAGACCGTAGGCCTCGTCATTGTGCCATTTTCCCTGCCTGTGTTCGTGTGTGTCCCTCACCCATACAGAAACACACAGACCGGGCCTGGTCCAGTCCGGGAGCCTGTCTGTGATTGAGTCTGGTCACACGGGCTCTCGGTGCTCCCGGGTCTGTGTTTCAGGACCAGGAGGTGGACAGCGCTCCTCACAAACAGGGCTTTAACTGGAGAAAAGTAAACACACCAAACTATAACAGTCTGAACCCCTTCAGCCTCCGCAGGGCTAAAGACAGGCAGCTAAGTCACATGAGAAACAGGACTGGGGACCAGAGGTTTCCACACGTGGACTGCAGGAAAAGCTGCACATTTTCTCCCCTCACCCCAGAAGTAATTGGTTATTGGTTGGCCCAGACATATTTGGTGTGCAAGCTTTGATTCTTCGGTTTTGCACTAGAGCTGTGAGGCTAATGTAGCTAACAAGCAATAGAAGTCTGTATATATGGCCCCTATGAAAGAGTAAAGTACTGGTAGTGTAATATAGATAACACTATAATAACATTAATGTTATCTACGGGCCCTTTGTTTTTGCTGGGCCCTTGGAATTGTTCTAACTAACCCCTCTCTGTATCACCCAAAATCTTTTTTTGTAGCCATAGGAAGTAAAAGAAAATAACACTGAACGCTTTAGCTAGTTCTAATCCATTGGCTGTTCATTTAAGATCTAAATCTAAAGTGTTGAACAGTGATTAGGTTTTGCCCTAAAACCTTTTTAGAATAGCCTAAACTTAAACTTGGTAAAGCGACCTTAAAAATGTAACCTATACGTGGATAAGCTATATGTGGACCTTTAGTCTCAAAATACTGACCTGAAAAAATTGTTTAGTTTCCCTACAGTAAGACTTCCCTACAGTTAGAAGAACCACAACAGAACACCTCAAACGTGGCCTTTTGAATGCCATATATGACGAGCCACGATGAGATTTTTAACACAACGTTTACTTAAGGTGCACATTGTTGAATATATATCGTCATTACAGAAGGCTTGGACCAGTGGACCAAAGTTTTTCTTTGGTCCTTTGAGCAGCATTCGCACAGCCACATGAGGGTTGCCGTGTGATATTGTGGACAGAGACTTGGTCCATCTCTGTTGGACTCTGCGTTTGTATGACTTGCTGAATCTCCGCTCCGAGGAGGGGATGTCGAGGGCATGACAAGGTGGTATTTGGAGTAAATGACAGGCCACCAGGCCACTGGAAATTAAGCAATGTTGGATAGCAGGTCAGTGTGTGTAGTAGTAACACACACAACACAATAGTATGGATCTAAATTCGCTACAGTTTTTAAGACTCCGCTGTCAATCCAATGGGAATATGTGATTGTATGAGCAGTTTGAATATTTGTTTTGGAAATTTGCTTTTAAAAAATTATTTAGAGATTTAGATATATTCTGGCACCCTCCCTCTCTTTCTCTGCTTCTTTCTTCCCTTCATCTGTTCAATGATCAGTGTAGATGACACATAAAAACTGTCACATTGCCTTTTTGTTGTCAGTCATCTCAGATTAGCTGGTCTGTTTGTTCATGCCTTGCTCTAACCCTTGCAGTAGAGGTTTGATATGATTCAGTGACCGTGTCCTGCTGTTTTACAGAAACAAGAGTCACATTAAAATGGATCTGTTTTCTGTGGCACAGCTGTTGTCTGTATCACTGAGAGCCTCCTTCACCAGCTAACAAAATATTCAAGCAAGAAGTTCCCATTTTGGGGGTGGCACGTGCATTTTGTAATTGAAAAGTATCCAGACATTTTTATTATTCAGAGGCTTTAAGGTGCTCCACTGCTGACACAGATGTTCAGCTCTTCACACTAGGTGTGTGCAGTCACCATAGAAACAGACCGAACAATAGAATGGGGTGCCCCCCCAGCATTTGTCTGTGGAGTGATGGAGCCCTATCCAATTTGGGATGAGTTGGAAAGGCGTTTGTGATCCAGAATTAACTATCCAACGTCAGTACCTTACCTCACTAATGCTCTTGTTGCCTGAAAACAAACAAATCCTCACAGCAATGTTCTACATCTAGTGCGAAACATTCCTAAAATTCATTAGATGTTACTCCAGCGATGGTGGACAAGCTCCATATTAGTACTTGGGGAAGACACAACAGATGAGAAGGGGTCTACAAGATGTTGAACGTTCAATGCATGGACACAGTGTGTGTGTGGTGTCAGTGGTTGTGGTGAGATGGGGTGGAGCAAGCACAATTTATTTTAGGTAGTGCTATTGCCCCACAGCCAGAAGGCATGATTCCTGGCTGCGACAGCCAAGGGTCTGTTCTTTGTGGAATTTACATGTTCTACCAGTGTCTGTGTTTGAGCGCTATAATTTCCTCCAACAGTCCAAAGACATGCTTGTCATGCGGATTGGAGGTACTAGGATGCTCTGGCTGTGAATGTGTGCAAGTGTGTTTGTATGTCCACCCTGTGATGAACTGACAACCTGTCCAGTGAGTTTCTCTGTAACAGATGAGTGAATGTAATACAGGGAGAGGTTCCTGGGTTTGATTCCTGTTTGGACAGCCAGGGCCCTTTCTGTGTGGAGTTTGTTTTTTCACCTCATGTCTGCACCAGTTTCCTCCCACAGTCCAAAGACATGTCTAGTCAGAAGGACTGGAGATGCCAAACAGCTGTGACTGTGTGTGCCTGAGTGTGTTTGTCTGTCTGACCTACAATGAACTGATGACCTGTCCAGTGCCCTCCTCCTTGTGAGTGCTGGGACATCTTTCAGCTGTAGACAAACTGTATGAAGGTGTATTGGCCCCAGTGAGCAGAAACTTGATTAAATGAACAAAATAAAGTCATTGCAAACCCTGTCTGTTTGGTCCTCAATTAACCAGAGGAGTGCCAGTTCCTCTCTGAACCAGAAGAGGGCGCCAAACGTCAAGTTACCAAGCAGATGGTGGGCTTTTTCATAAGCAGAGCCCAACCCTGCTCCTGCTGAGCTTATTTTCACCCTGAATATAGAGAGCTCGTGGCTGTAGGTAAGCCCTGTGAAATAACACAAGTACAGTGAATACTTAAAAGTACTCTTGTGAAATATCACATTGTCTGATAATTACTTGTACTTTAGTTTAATTTTGTTTGTTTCCAGAAGTAATGGCTGAAACAAACATAACATTTCTGTCAATAGAATAAGATAACTTATTTACAGTATTCTAACAGCAGTCTCATAACAAGATGTACCATCCATATGGAACACTGAGTTCTCTTGGTTTTAGTAAGGAGCTAATGATTGTGGCAGAATGAGTCTCTATGAGGCAAGAGTATGAAAACCGGCCAGACTCCCTGAGGTCATATCTGATCCCCAGTAGAAATGATTATTTGGAGAGTAGAGAGTGACACTGAAAGAGAGTAGAGTAACACTCTGTTAAATCAGTATGAGATGTTGGCTTTATTAATAATCTGTGCTTATTATACTATGATTATATAAATGCATGTTTTAGGGTAAATGTAAAAAGGGGGAAATAGTTTATTCTGTTTCTGATGGTGTTGCCCCTGGACAGTTTGAAAGCAGTTATTTCAGTTCCAGTAATATGTATAGTAATGCCAGTCTGAGTGAGGAGAATAGGTAATAGAGGTTGAGCCAGTATTAGTTATACTACTGCTTTAGTGAAGTCAGGTTTGACTCTCTGTTGCTGTATTTGTGTGTGTGTGTGTGTGTTTGTGTGTGTGTGTGTGTGTGTGTGTGTGTGTGTGTGTGTGAAAAGATAAATGGCAGTTCTGCCGTTTCCAAAGCAAACATGGAGTAGGAGGTATCATCCGATGCTGTTGCCTTGGCAACAATCCCCTCTAAGCCAGGCTTGCTGTACTGTATCTCCATCTCCAGTCAACAAATGAGATTCATATTTCTGACTAATTAAAACAGTCCATTAGATGGGTTTCACCTATTTAGTCAGGAACCCATCTGCCATGCGCTGTGTGTGACAGTGCTGCTGTGCTTCCCCTGCCTTTCCCCCTTCCTCTCTCCCTCTCAATTCCACAT
>JBBIGA010056645.1:0-12639 GCA_037576975.1 Alestes dentex
GTGTGTGTGTGTGTGTGTGTGTGTGTGTGTGTGTGTGTGTGTGTGTGTGTGTGTGTGTGTGAGTGTGTGTGTGTGTGAGTGTGTGTGTGTGTGTGTGTTTGTGTGAGAGAGAGGGTAAAAGGAAGAAGGAGAATAAGGCAGAGAGAATGAGATAGACCAAGAGAGTGTGTGTGAAAGAAAAAACAAAGAGTGAAAGAGACAATGAGGAGGATGAGAAAGAAGGGGAAGGGAGAGTGTGTGTGAGAGAAAGAGAGAGAGAAAGAGAAGGAGAGAGAAAGAGTTGTGATACAGACAGTAAGAAAGAGAGATATTGAGACAGTGAGAGAAAAGGAGTTGTGGGGGAGATCATTTGTTTACCTTTTTGACAGATAAAACCACGTGAAAGACAGTTTTGACATGTTGAGTTATAAAAGACAAAGTTTAATTTCCTGCTTTAATTTAAATGTATTTTCCTTAAAACTGTAGATACATTCCATATCAATCTTGATTGCATGAAAGCTCATATAAAAAATAATTACTGCATTTTTTCCCACTTAAACAGACTGGCTTCTCTTACACTGTGGGCACATTACTTAGAAGAAAATCTTACTCCATAAATGTACATTAAAGCTTTAAAAGAGTTCTTCGCTCTCTTGTAATATTCAGTTGGTCAGGTTAATGTTAAGTTCTGTCACTAACTCTTGCCTACAGTGTGACATTTGGGTCGGCACCCAGCTACCTTAATCCAATCATTCAGACTTATGGTCTTACTTGCTCCCGCCACTCCTCCAAGGAACAATGTCTGGAAACAGTCCCGCTGGTGGAATGAGCTGCCTAAGACCAGAGAATCCCTCTCCATCTTCAAAATCTTGCACTACTCTTAAATACATTTAGCACTTAATATTTGCCTCTGGTTCTCATACTTTCCTGAAGCTTGATTGTGTCCTCATATTGTTAGTCGCTTTGGATAAAAGCATCTGCCAAATGATTGTAGTAGTAGTAGGCCAGCGATATTGTTGCACTTATGCAGATCTGAGCTAACATCAGTGACCCTGCTTCTCCCCAGGCGAACTTCACTCAAGCTGCTTAAAAAGTGCTTGTGGACCGATTGATGGTGACTGTGTAACTGTACTTTACTGGCTGCATAAACCAGGGAGCAAGCCAGCCAGAGGAATATGGGTTAGAGTGTCATATCCTACAAGTTCAAAATGTCCCTCTGAAAAACCACAGTGACCCAAATCAGTGTGGATGCCAAGCAGACAATGAGCACTGAGGACACAGATGTGTATTTTTTTTATTTCCAGTAATCTGGATTATAATCCCAGGCTATCTCTTGGAATGCAGAATGAAGGAGGTTCAATCTTGCAGGCCAGCCAGAGGCCTCAGAGAAAGGCCAAAGTGGAGATTCGGTCAATCAAGTAATCTCCCATGCTTAAATTATGCCTATCCTGTATGGTTTTTTTTCCCTGTTTTTCGTTCTGCGTAGATTACATCCAGTACAATGTGTTTGGGGCTGCAAGGAGTGTGTGTATTGGTATCCTCTATTTACTGTGTTTGTGTAGATGCCTCTGTCTCTAAGAGAAAGCAACAAAAAAATGTAGGAATTTCACAAAAAAAGTATGATAAACATGCAAATTCACTAATAAATCACCAAAATCACATTTTTATTTATTTCTATGCTCATAAATATAGCACAAATATACTCTATTTCTGTTTTCATTCTTTGAAGCTATAAAACAACCTTTACATTTACCAGACGCTTTTATCCAAAGCGCCTTCCATTCCCTATCTACAGGGGGCAGTCTCCCTGGGGCAACTTGGGGTTAAGGGCCTTGCTCAGGAAGCCAGTGGTGGTATGCTGAAGGTAGGATTTGAACCATTGACATTTTGGTCCAAGTATCCTACCCACTAGACCACCACCCCCCATTTCTGGTTTCCTGAAGATTTATGAGTGAGAGGAACCTTTCTAAAGTTTGTAGGACCTCCATAATCTGGAACAATCTGGAACAATTCATGAACCATTATTTTTAACCCACATTTGGTCCATAGGTTCTTGAACCTCACCTTGCCATAAATCTGAAGATTTTTCTCACATTAATCAAATGTTTTATTTAGCACATTACATGCAGTCTTTGGTCACATGGAACTACTGATTTCATAAATGAGATTATATAAATTACATTGTGAATCAAAACATAAGCAAAAACACTCAAATTCAAGATGTTGTTAGATGCTCTCTCAAGGCAAACTATGTAAAATTTCTTTTCACCAATCAGAACAAATTGTGTTTTACTTTGTCATTGTAAATCTAGTGGATGGGCATGAGTGGGTTAGAGCAGTATTATATACAAGTCTTAGCCTGAACATATAACTAATCCTGGTATATCTGCTGCTGTTGACACTGAGCTCCATCATACCTCAGCCCAGATTAGGGACACACAAACATCATTCAGGCAACATTTCTCAGGAATCAGAAGACTTACACAAAGCGCTTGGTTCCTGTGATAAAAAAAAATACCTGAGGATAGTGGGAGAAGTAAAGGAACGTATTATTACTGATGATTAGATAGACAGATGGGTCTTAGTTTTGTCATCCTATAAAGTGACCACTTCTGAGATATAATGTTTGAACAATACATTTGGTATGTTCAACTGTTAAATTGTTTTCATGCGCTTTTAAAAGGTGAAGGGACCGTGTGGGTCAGTGAAAATCTGAGAGTCTGTGTATGTGTGTGTGTGTGAGTGTGTGTGTGTGTGTGTGTGTGTATGTTTTGTTTTCTGCAGCTGTATTTGTATCTTCCCATCCGAGAGAGAACAAACAGTATCTCTGTAATCACAACAGGAGGATTAATACAGAGAGCATTTCTCTACACAAAGTCTTTCACAGCTAAACACCCGCCCTACTCTCACCGCAGTGTAAGCTGTGACTACTCATCCCGGAACATAAAGTTAAACCAGGTCTTGGCCCTGTGCAATTTAATGTTAGAAGTCTTCTTCGTAAATGGGCATGGAAAAGCTCTGGGCTGTCACAAGGAATATGGAAATTATGGTTTTATCAGAAATCGGTAAATAAAAAATTAGTATCAGACAATTTGTTCACAACTGATTGTTACAATGTCTATAGATCTGATTGAGCTGGAAAAGGAGGTGGAGTCACATCCAAATGTATCGATATCTACAGCCAGACAGCTTGAGCTGTTTGCTGTTCAAGTGCATATACCTAAGGATTTTTATTGTTGTTTTCTGCTCTCAGAGCTCTAATTTCAGATTTCTGAAACTTCTACCCTGTACTGATTCATCTAGGAAATATAACACTTTTCCAAATATTTTTTGCCAAGATTTTAGAATCTCAAGTAAATTCTTAAATGAAACCATTCATGGCTGTACATATCTTTAGATCAAATCACAGAACCATCACAGCAGCTACGTCGGTAACAATGCTGAGAATTCCTTCAACAAAAAGCAGTATTGTGCTGCCCTGTTTATTGATCTGTCCAAAGCATTTGAGTTTTTTGGCCATGAGCTGCTGTTAGCCGGACTCAGTGGTACCAGTGACAAGGCTATAGAGTGGTTTGCAGACAGAACCCAGTAAGTGTATACAGATGGACACATGTCAAGCTTAAGGAGATCTCTAAAGGAGTCCCTCAGTCTTCAGTTTAGCCAATTTCTTATTGTATATTTTTATAAATAAAGGTAAAGTGGCATTTGGTAGACTGTCACTGGGACAGTCTTACAATCGTTAGTTACAAGGATAGTCTTACAGTCATCAGTTACACGGACAGTCTTACAGTCATTAGTTACAAGGATAGTCTTACAGTCATTAGTCACAGGGACAGTCTTACAGTCATTAGTTACAGGGACAGTCTTACAGTTATTAGTCCCTGGGAGAGGCTTACAATCGCTAATTACAGGGACAGTCTTACAATCATTAGTCACAGGGACAGTCTTACAATCATTAGTCACAGGGACAGTCTTACAATCATTAGTCACAGGGACAGTCCCCCTAGAGCAACTGAGGACACAATGGTAGAAAGTGGGGGTGTTGAATCTGCAGCTTTGTGGTCATCAGGTTCACAGGCAAGTGTTTTACTCACTTGGCTACTACCACCCCATAGTACTGTATATTTCTGCCGACAATTACACCAGTCTACTCAGTTGCTTCTTTTCTGACCAGGCTGTTGATAATCTTCCAGCAGCTTCAGGCCTGATTGGATGATCTGCTGGAAAACCAAATTTATGCTATTTTCCAGGGCTCGCTCCCAGTTCAGATATTGTTGACACTCATAACTTAGGAGGGAACTCATGCTATATGTACTAGAGGGATCTGTATGGATGGTAGTCCTTTGTCCAGTACAAATCACTGTGTACTTTTTGATGAGGATTCAGGTAAACTCCTATCTTATCTGTGTAATGCCCAAAAGCTTATCAATAGCTATTATGAATTTTGATCCTATTGATGACTGCTCTACAGGGTAAACATGATTTGCACACAACCTCAAAGAACAGCTTTCTTCTATTTTGCGTGGAATGACCTTCAGAACACACTACAGCCTGATCCTTTTAATCAGAAAGCTCTGATTAAAAATTGTGTTACTGAAGAGCGCAATTGCTCTTTCTGAGCTGAATTTAGTTTTATGTGCCTGTAGTCCCTATTTATTAAAATGTACTGCTTATATAAAAAGAAACAAGAAAAAAGAAAAAAATTAATCAGTTTTCATTGCAAAAAGGTTTATATATAATATATGTAAAACCATTCTTTGTGATAATAATATCAACTACTAAAACATTCTGTTTTATTCTTGCTGGTTTTGAACTGTTGCTTAAATGGCTAATTGGGTCATTGCATTATACTGACGTCAAGTGGACATTACAGAAAGTAAAACTGCAGTGCAGGACTTCCACATAACTGCAGTAGATCTCTACTGATGTTTCTGCCCAATCGTTTATACTGACTTAAGTACATGCAGGCTTATTGTTCAGTTAATTACATTATTACATTAGTAATTACATTAGTTCTGTTGTTATGAGTGTGAGGAACAGATTGGATATTGGAGGTTTTAACACTTTGGAGTTTGGAGGTTAGACATGTATGAAACACAGCACACATGTCTATAAAGTTGTTTCTTTCCTAGGGTCAGCTATTCCAGTGGGCATTGACGTGCAGGTGGAAAGTATTGACAGTATCTCAGAGGTCAACATGGTAAGTACTTACTGTTCTTCAGATCAGTGCTCTTTAGGTCAACCCTTGAAGCCCTCCAGCCTGTTTTACTCCAAACACTACGAAACACAGTGTACTTAAAATGTGCTTAACCCTACCTTAATTTACCCCTGAACATTTTGAATTAAGTGGCCATTAATTTGTGAATTAAGTGGCCATTAATTTGTGAATTAATGGTCATTAATTCACTAATTAGAATTTGAATTAAGTGGCCATTAATTTGTGAACCGATCCCTTAGTTTTACCTTAAAAGTGGATTTAAGGCTTGAGTGTGAAACCCCTTAATCTTAAACATAAGGCATTTTTTCAGGAAGTTCTATTATTTAAGGTGCAAATTGGAAAAAGTAAGGGGAAAATTCAGTAGTTTTACCCCTTAATCAGCCTTAATCTGTGCTCTTTTTTCCCCTTAATTTTCCAGAATTTCATGGAAATTCAGATAAAAATAAGGGTCATTTTAAGGGATAAAATTAAGGGGTTTTTTTCGTAGTGAAACCAGGTCTATGAGCGTAATGATTTCAGTTAATTACCAAATAATTAAAACAATGTTAAAATAATGACATTTAAAATTTAATGACAAGTGCAGACCATGGCCGCTTCCAAAGCTCTGTCATTTACTTTTGTAGCCACTGTCAGTGATTAACACTAGTCCATCTAATCAGAATTAGGTGGATGTGATGTGGGGAGGAACATTTGCTATGTGTCCAACCATGCTCAAATGACTGGGCTACTTTCCTGTTTGTAAATTCTAGGGGTTGTGATTCATGGGGCTTATTATGTTAGAGGGCTCTGAAAGAATCTATTGGAAAACTTTGTAAGCAACACCAGTCTGTACTAGGTATTCCTGATGGCGTGTTTTAGGCTGTTTGGAACTGAGTGGGTGGTCTGTGAGGATAGCTAGGACTGATTTGAAAATATTTGAGAGCATATTTGCACTGTGTGAACAGGATTAACTTCAATCCTGATTAAATATGTCCCATTTTATCTGAAAACCTACCATCTTTAAACTTTGCCCTAAGGACAAATGTGGACTTATAATTGGCCTCTACCAGTGAATCACCAAAAAGAGTTCACATATTAATTGAGAATAACATATTCATTAAGAATATGTGGCACTGCTTGAAACCTGTGGTCCATAAGTGTCATCCAACCAACCTGGACGATGTGAGGTATATAGTTTCCAAACAGTGTGTGAACCTGGTAGAAACTTACCATAGCAAGACTTAATACTTCCTAATACCACTTGGAAGTAGTTGAGTAATTGAGCAAGTAGCGTCTGCTGAAAAATAATTTCTGACTTTAGTCTTCTAAAGTCCAGGATCACCATATTGATTTTCTTCAGTTTACAGCGTCTTGCAAAAGTATTCAAAACACTATTAAAAGGACCACCTTCCCATCAACATCAGTGGTGAGAAGGTGGAGACTGCTCAGAGCTTCAGATTTCTTGGTGTGCAGGAGAGATTTGTCCTTCAAGCCATGGCCATAAAAGGACTTAAGATGTTTCACTTCCTGAGGAGCCTAAAGAAAGAATTTCCCAAAAGCTGCTGGTCATCTGTGCTGAGATGTGCTGTGTCCATTATCACACACTGCCTAACAGCATGGTACTTATTCAGCACCTCTGAGAACAGGAAGGCCCTCCAGCACATCATTAAAACAGCCCTATACTGGAGGAGCTCCACAGAACCCACTGTGGCTGTAAAACCAGGAACATCTACACAGATCCAACCCACCCCGGAAATGTTTATCCATTATTTCTGCTTTACATGTAATTTGTATATTTCATTTTGCTATTTATAATTGAATTGCATATTGCTGTGTAGGTTTTGACAAGGCTTCTCTAACTAGACCTAACTTATCCAAACAACATCTCTTTGTGCTTGTATTTTCTTGTATTTGTATGACACTTGCCTGGACTGGTTAGGAGTGTATTTCATGCAAAGAATGTTGATTCTAGATAGATTTGGTTTAGGCAAATGTAAAAAGAGCAACTGTGCTCATTAGACGATAATTGATAAAAGATTCTTAAATAATATTTTGGCTGTTCTTGTTCTGAAGATGAGCTATAATGAATGTATCACTCAAATGTTTTAAGCACTAACCTAATTTCACAGTTGTACATGTTTCATGTTGCATATGTGTTTGTGTAGGACTTCACAATGACCCTGTATCTACGGCATTACTGGCAGGATGACAGACTGGCCTTCCCATCCAGTAACAACAAGAGCCGCACATTTGACTCACGGCTGGTGAAGAAAATCTGGGTGCCTGACGTCTTCTTTGTTCATTCTAAGCGCTCTTTCATTCACGACACCACCATGGAAAACATCATGCTGAGAGTGTATCCAGATGGCAACATTCTCTACAGTGTCAGGTACAAACACAGTCTGACAATAACTAAATACCTGGAAACCTCGTCACAGATTTTAGTCCTGAAATGCTGATTTGCTGTTGGACATTTTACTTAAGTGTCACATGCAGAGATGACACTTCGATAAGAAGCTCTAGGTCACCTGCATTTTCTTATGTAATAAATGACCAATCAAAATTGAATGGTAATCAAGATATTCAGAATTTTTGATTGGCTGTTCTTAACAGAAAAACTGGTTTTCCAAAATATTCCAGATGCCCATTAGATTGTTGATATAACTAAGTCAAATTCACAGCAAATATGATTTTTGAAAGAAATATCCAATATATGTTTTACCACTCGAGGGGAGACAACAGAGGATGGAAAATGCATTTAAAGCAGTTATGACTTTATGGTTTTCCTTTGAAGCACTGCAGCTGAAAGGGTTACGCACTGTGTAGACACCACTGGAAAAAAAACAAACTGGCCATACACAGACTATGACACACCAAGATAAATAAAAACTACAATAAACTACCACAGTGTTGGGGTAAGCTACTCACCAGCATTCCCAGCCTTTCAGTTATGACCCTCCATATATTTTCTTTTCTTCTGATTTTTTAGAGCCTGTGTTTTGTGCTGTGAATGTTTTTGTGCTCTGCAAGATAAGATTATCTATTCTGCTGATATTATTTTGGACTGTGACTGTGAGAACAGAGCTCTAATTGGTCATCCTGATTTGAAGCTTATCCATACAAACAGAAACTCAAGTCAGCGCCAAATACATTTTATGTTTGCGCCACATTTAATCAATCAAATTCAACTGGACAGGATGTAAAAGGCAGCATTAATAATTGTGTGTTTATTTTTGTCTGTTAACATTAGACCTGGTGTGAATAGGCCTTTAGACTGGAATAGTAAACATTAAACTTTATTTTATGTCTGGAAAATATGAATACCACAGTTATACTCTTACACTTGTCGTGTTATAGCTTGCCCCTTTCATGCCTTGATTGTGAGGAAAGCATCACAAGTGTAGCCTTTGTGTAACATTTTTGGACAGCTGGTGGCCTAGTGGTTATTGCTTTGATAAGAAGGCTGTAGGTTTGAATCTTAGGACTGCTAGTGACACCACTGAGGTATCCTTGAGCAAGATATCATTCCCACACACTGCTCCCTGGGCACCTCTCGTTGGTGGCAGCTCCCTGCTTCACTTGATGAATGGGTTAAATGGGTTTAATGCAGAGAAAGAATTTCACAATGTTCACACTGTGTGCTGTGCTGTGGTGTGTTCATGTGTGACTAAAAGGGGCCACTTCACTTTAAACTTGTTCATATCCAGCAATTACTTTTCAAATATGTTTTATTTAATATAATATGGCCAGTTCTAGGAAGCTGGTTGTCCTGGGGAACACTACCGGTCAACCTCTTTAGTTGTCAGTTGTAGAGCAGTCAGCATTGAAAACAGTCTGCTCTTTTTTGTGCCAATGCACTGATGGGGATAATTAAACAGTCTTATTTACTTAGAATACTTATCAACTGAAATTAGAAACATTTCACATATGAATGTACATGTGAATTAATTCTTTTGAAACTGTCAGGTACGGGGCTCAGGGAGTGTAGCGAGGCGCAGATGCAGGGTTCTTTTTGTTGGATTTTATTAACAAAACACAAACTCAAAACATAAGAAACACAAAGAGGCACGAGGGCCCAAAACACAAGGCGTACTTAAAACAGGAGACGCATGAAGGACAGGTAGGGTGAGGGTATGTCTAAGGGTTGACTGACAGCAGGGGTTTAACAAAGGCACTTTAAATACATAACCGATTAGGACACGCACCAATAACTAAACACAATCATTTTAACTTAAACCCAAAACAGCTGACTGAAGACACCACGACAAGACACAGTAAACCCTGACATTAGTGATGGGACGTTCGTACAGAAGCACCGAAGCTCGTTTCACTTCTTCGAAGCTAAGTGGTTCGACACAATGTGTTGAAGCTTGTATCGACCACATGACTGATGACGTCCGAAGCTTCGAACGTCACCGACACGCTGGGAGGGGTTTTTCGGATTCGAATCTTGCCGCTGTCCCAATGAATTAAAAGACGCCGGTGTGTTCCAGATGGGTTTCTGCCACGTCGTCATTTACTGTCACGTAGCCTGATAATTTACTGTCTCCAAAGCTGGGGAAATTGTTTCTAAAAGGAGAAACCGCCTAAAACCCACTGGTGTGGAACAAATACTGTTCTTAAATAAAAATTTGGAAAAGAACAACGCTGTTCCACAAAACAATCCCCAATAAGCACATTTCCCCAATATGACACCCTTTATTGCACAAGAACACTCCCCACTTCCCACATTGGCAATTGTATAGCACAAGCACTTTTTCACAAACCACCTTTAACATAGCATCTTTCACATTTAATCTGTAACACAATCCTTTAGGCTACCACGATTGTAGTAATTCTGCTTCGATATAAATGGTTTTGTGGCTACACAGGCAACTTAGCCTAATAGCCACAAACCAGTTTCTAGTAAAGCAGAATTGCTACAAGTAGCCTGTGAAGCTACAGAAATAACCTACTATCCTTCTTGCTGCAATTTCTCCATATATTATGAATAAAAGACAAGACAAATACATATATATTTTATGTATTTAATACATTACGGTACATCAGTACCGCTACATCTGTTCATTATATAATAATTTTCTGCAGTAATTTAGTCTAACCACTAGTTGCCCCAATGCTTTGATGCTTCGAACCTATTTGCGATACAACCAGGAGGAAGCTTCAGAAGCATCACGAGGCTTCATTCGCCCATCACTATCTGACATTCTTCAAAATTTAAGTCCCACATATAAATGACAAAATGGCGGCCTCTAGCGGCCGCTGACCGGGAATGTCACAGAAACAAACAAAAACGTATGATCCAACTGATTTGTTCTGCATCATCAGTTTGTGCAGTTATTAACAACACAATGCCGTTTTTATTTTAAAATTAATTACAATATATTTAATTTTAGTTCAGTTAGTCTGCCTAAGTTGATAACTAATGTCTTTAATTTAGCAGTCTAATATCTGGTTTGGTTTGTATAGAGAGGAATTGCCATGCAGTCTGACGATGGAAGCTGGGAACTCAAAGGAAAGATTCGGGGGTATAAAGGAAAACAGTTTCTGTAGAAAGTTCATGTGAATATTGTTTGTGTTGTGTAGTTTAGCTCAGTAATAAAGGCTGAAATGAGAAACTATAGTTTAGGTACTTTTCCCCTGAGATAATTCTGGGAGATGGTAATAATTCACTGTGCCTTGTGGCACCCTAAACTAGACATTTATAGACTGGATTAAAGATGAAAGTTTCCTTTCATCAACAGTGTTCTTCAAGTGGTCAAAGCAGCAGGGAACAGAGCTCTGCACACACAGGCCTGTGTACTTTATGAGGTGTGTCAAGCAGAGAAAACCCTTTGAGTGAAACCTGTTTGCACTTTAGCTAGGGTGTGTCAGTCACCCCTTAACATTAAAACATTTTTACTTTTGCCTTTCAAAAGTATTTGACCCCTTAAAAGGCAACAGGTTGTATATATTACAAAAGATATTTTTAAAAAGAATGACCATCAAAAGTATTTCATTGAAATAGGTATTGGTTTAAGAAAATGTTGAAATTTTGAAAATGCTAAGTAAGTATTCAGCTTCTGTGTTCTATAAAAGCTGCCACTCTAATAGGGTACAGTTGCCTCACCATTTTCTTCTACCAGTTCTACCCAAGATAAGATAAGATAGCCCTTTGTTAGTCCCATAGGTTGGAAATTTGCATTGTCATGGCAGCAAGTGGAGAGAACAAAGGAAGAAAGTAAAAGCAGCATAGCCAGTAGAAAAAAAACTGTATATAAAAAGTACACTATACAAATAATACTTTTATTTTGAAAGTTCAGAGCTTCTTTGCGCTCGTGGATGCTGGCAGCAGGCAGAGCTGTACATCTCCACTGGTTTTCACGGGGGTCAGGCATCCCATATTATATGTAATGGGACACCTGACCATTACACCAACAGAGACTTTAATGACACTGCATTCAGATACATAGACTTTCATATGGAGTTGGTGCCCCTTAGCAGCTGCTGTAACGGTTCCACCCCCCATGGGTGGGTGCAGCAGCCTGTCACTGAAAGAACTGCTCAGTGCTTTAAGACACTCCTGCATGGGGTGGGAGATGTTATCCAATGGGGATGACAGCTTTGCCACCATTCTCCTATCACTCACAACCACCACCGGCCCTCCGGATCAGCCAGTTCAGTTTCTTCCTGTCCCCAGTAGAGATGCTGCTGTCCCGGCAGACCACACCATAAAACGTGGCTGATGGCACTACCGAGTCATAAAAGGTATTTCGGTGCGGCCCCTGCACTCCAAAAGACCTGAGCCTCCACAGCAGGTACAGTCTGCTCTGCCCTGTTTGTTCAGTTTAAAATACAGCTGAACACCAAGGTATTTGTAGCTTTCCACAGCCTCAGTGTTCATACCCTGTATGTGATTGCTTTGTCAAATTACGGCTGTGAAAAGCTGCAGGACAAGACAACATACTTGCCCTAGTACAGGCCAGCTGTAAGATGTTCTCACAGTTTATAGCATATTTTATCACACTTAAGTTTATAGCACTGTTGTCACCACCACCATCCTCGTTTTTAAGAGGTCTTCAGTGTCCTGTCTCAATGACTAGTTCCCCATTGCACTCACACCCATCATCATGGAAGTGCTTTAAAAACTCATCATGAGCCACACAAAATGACCCAACTGCCTCCTGACTCGACCCCCTGCAGTTCCAATATTCATTCATTTATAACAGTAGATACCATCTGAACAGATGTCATCAAATGCTATCTAAATGAAGAGGACACGTATGTGAGAATGCTGTCCATAGACTTCAGTTCAAACATTCTTTCATTCCTTTAAATTCCGCTGTCCTCCCTTCTTCTCAGGTGAAGAGTCTGGGTGTCATCCTTGACAGCAACCTCTCCTTCTCTGCCCACATAAACAACATCACTCGGTCTGCCTACTTCCACCTCCGTAACATTTAACCACCTTCGTCCTTCACTCACCC
>JBBIGA010056656.1:0-12639 GCA_037576975.1 Alestes dentex
GCCAGCATTTTACAATTTACAAAGACTGTCAATGAGTTCTCATCCTGTTACTCTATAGATTACTGTCATTTCTGACCACAAGACACAGTTAACTGAAAACTACAAAATAAGTATACTATCAAGTCTTTCTGTATTTATTTTCCCTATTCTTTACTTTTGTGCACATTTTAAAACCAACAATTTACAGCCGTGTCCTCCCAGCTAAAGCTGTTCCCAGAGTCTCTGGATGAATTTGAGTGTCCTGTGGAGGACCCTCATTTTACTGCAAAATTTAAAAGGACCGGTCTACTAAGGTTGCTTCGCCGTGTCAAAAGAAACAAGTTCTGGAGTATTTAAAGTTTCTTTTTGAACAAAACAGCCTTATATCGCCTAACAGCCTGAAGTAGCCATACGTGCTAACGTTAGAGCTGTCAAGACCACCTTTGTCGAGTCTAAGACCAAGACTAGTCAAGTCCAAGCCAAAGCTGAGTCCAAATTAATCCACTGAGACATTGTTAAAAATCTTTTTGAGACCTTTAACTGGTCAGTTTATATTTTGTGTGATGTTAGAGATGCAGTATATCTTCTATTTTAGCATCATCATTTTGTCCAGTTATTTGCATTGATCAAAAGGCAAGTGCAGTGTAACAGCACTGTAATATCACTGGATTTTAAAATAAAATGACAAGCTCACTTGACGAATGATTATGTCGACTGTTGGGACTGTTTTCCTTTTGTTTTGGGGTGGAGAGAAGAGATTTTTTCGCAGAAACACTGTTTATTAAGGGCAGCTAGGCTTTTTCAGATACCGGCAAGTCCAAGACAAATCCAAAACCACAGAGCAAACAACTGGAGCTACTGAGGAGACAAGACTCTCTGAACAGAAATGTTATTTGCCAGAATGGAAATTGCAATGACATGGTTTGATCTGGACAAAGATTAGATATAATTCTTATTCTGTTAATGTACTGGTTAGTGTATTAAAGACTTTGTCCCAGAACCAGACAATGCTTTTATAGAATCTAGTATTTCTGTTCATGGACCTTATGTTTAATAGTACAATGGAAAGACCAGTCTTTTATTTATTTCCATTCAGAAGTGGCATTAAGAGCAAATACAAGTACAAGAACTTGTTTCCAGTCATGGACTGTTTGGGCAGGGGAGGATATTTTTTTAAACTATAGCAGTGTTTACATCATATTTAACTTAACTTAAAAGACTCGCTGATGTTCTACACTTTAACTTTTAATTTTAGGTGTTATATGTAATTAGTGGTCTGTGTGCGGTCAGTAGTTTCAACTTAAATGTGGATTTACCTTCAGTTATACTCAGTTCTACCAGTTTGAAAAGGTGTATTCAGAGTATTTGTATTCAAAGTCTGTGTGTCTCTCTCTGTAGAAGACGTAAAGCCGTGGGTGATAGTGGTGGTGCTGCTCATCAGTTTTGTGGTGGTTCTGGTTTCTGTGGTCCTGATATTCTACACTGGGTGGAACATCTACAAAGTGATCAGATTTCTGTACCCGAAGGCCATACTGCCCGAGCACTTTAAACAGGTTTGTTCTTCACTATACGTGCGTGTTTGAGTGTGTGTGTATGTGTGAGTGTTTGTGCATGAATGTGTGTGTGTGTGTGTGTTTGTGTGTGTTTGTGTGGTGGGAGGCGGTGGTTAACAACCCCTCCGCTTGAAAGATCTCCTCTAACTGCAAGTGCGCAATATTGCTAAAATGGAAAATTTCATTAAACACTTGATATGCAGTATTTTGCTTTGCTGATTTTGAGAAACTGCCAAACACAGGATGGACCAGCCCAGAAGCTTCAGCTCTGAAGTTTGCAATGGCTCGCCATATTAATCAATTTATCTCATACATTGTGGATATCTTCTTTTAAAATATTATAAAATCTGGATATTAAACTTTAGTCCTTAATTCCTACTCAGTATAATTACTTAATTTAAAATTAATTGTACAACTTTTTAGAATCTAAACTGGGAAGTGGGGAAGTTATACAATGTGTTCAAGATTCAAGTTATCAACAAGTTGGACAGTAAATGCTGAATTATATCAGAATTGACTTTAATGATTGTGATGAATTTACTGTCTCTACGGATCAAAACGTTACTGTAAACGTTATACAGTTCGTTGATTCTGTACTGCACATTTAAAAACCCATGAAAATTTGTTCCCTGTAGAAGATGTGTTAATGGGTCAACATCTAAAGCAAATGCTACTATAATATTATTTAATAGTAGAGAAATTGTATGATAAGATAAGATAAAATAAGTAAAATACAATAACCCTTCATATGTCCTATGGATGGGAAATTTGCGTTTATAAATATATTATATAAATATATACGTTTGTGTGTATGTATGTATGTATGTATGTATGTATGTAATTATGTGTATGTGTGTTTGTGTGTGTATCTACACAGTGGAAGCGTCTTCAAATGCCTAGTAGCAGCACATATTAAATGAAACACAGTTATATTGAACCAGAAAATTGCACATGTTGCACATAGTAATACTGCTATTAATGTGATCTTGGACCTTACATCAATTTCCAAACATCGGGATTCCCAGTTGAGGGATTGTATTGATTCATTTTTAATAGAAATTCAGAGTCTGACACATCTTAGGCTCCTGGCATTGCTGGGATTTAGACACACAATCTCTTGACATCTGTACAAAACCTTAGACAGTTACAGCATGTGATAACCTCTCTTTTAGTGAAACGTGTTTTTCTTAAATAATAACTGTCGCATTATGTATAAATTTGATTGTGATTTAGTGTAAAATGAATATCTTATAGTCATATCGGCCACATCTAGCTCCAGCACAGATCAGACGTCTAATAGTGTTAATCAGGGTCTTCTGAAGGGTGAAATGTGTGGCAAATGAGGGAACAGAACTCTACAGGATGTTTACTAGGAGAAGGAATGGTGACCATTGATCTACTTCATCATTAATAGTCAGCCAGCTGTGTAAACAAAGGAAGGTAAAGAGTGTGTCGAGCAGTTTAAGGCACAAAGGCCGTTATACAAACAAAATCAAGGTCAACATCACATGGAGAGCAGAGTTTTATGGTTGAAGATGGTTATTTCTGGTAGATGCATTTCTGTGAGAAAATGCGAAGTTTGATCGCGGGGTTGTATTAAAACCAGTATTGGTTTTATGGGCAGAAGAAAGTTTGTGTTAAAAAAAAAACCTTTTTGCACCTTGGATTCTAAGCGGGGATCTTCTGACTTATTGGCTGGTTCTTTACTGCTATGCCACCAGAGGGCATCAACTCCCCAGCTCTTACCAAGCTGTTTATGGTTAAAGGCACCCTAAAATGCACACAGCTGTATTCACAAGCCGATTATTTTCAGTTACACCACAACAAACAGCTTCAACCGTAGCTTTAGTGTCTGGAAGTCAGTTTATTAGTCTGCTGTGTTTTGGTCCATGTTCTTTTTCTTCACTTTTGGGTTTTGTCCCTTTGTAGCCACTATAGCTGTGATGTCACAATGCTACTGACGCGATCTCTCCCATATAAACTCATAAGTGCTCTCTCTCCCATACGTTATGGAGGAGACTCAACCACAAAAATCAAATCTTTTAATTACAGGCATGGAAAATAATGAGACCACTTATCCCTTTTTTCTGTTCACAGTTTGTACAATTTGCAGGAATGTGTGTAAAATGCACAGGTTGCTATTCGTTTCTGAAATATTGCAGTGTGAGCTGTGTAAAAAATAAGAAATGTTGCCATATGTGTTGAGTGCAGTAGTGTGTGTGAAGCAGCTTTTCTATGTGCTGTATTCAAGCAGCTTCACTCCTGATTCAGTTTCTGATGGATGAAACAGGGTCACACAATCTGTTCTTAATATCACTATTTTAACTGTTGTAAGAGTGTTGTGTAGTTTAACATTTCCAAGGTATAAGAAATTATTTATATGTATTATTTTTAAACATTTTTTTTGTTCAATTTTAAATCAAGTGTGGTCAGTAGTGTATAAAACAATAATGACATCATGCACATTTTACACAGACACACTCCCACAGATTACAAAAGCAATAACCAGAAAAAAAATGATGCGGTCTCTTATTTTTTTTTCTATGGCTGTATCAATATTCGACCCCTGATCATCTGTGCACGAGCACAACAAGGCATGTGTAAGAGTTGAAATACAGTAAACCTCCGCTTAATCATGGTTCAGCAGTTGCAACTTCAGTCTCTCGCTGATTTTTTCTGAGAACCGAACTAATAATTGTTCACTGAAACCCCCGCACTATCGCGGAAACTGCAGATATCCTCCACATTTTTTTTGCTTTTGTGCCGGTTAGCCTGCCAATGAGAATGAGCCTCCACTGCTCGAAGCCGCACCCAAACATAAACAACCAGCACGAGGACGAGGCGTCGTGACGGATGAGGCCCAGACGTCACAGTCGGCTGTACTCAGAGACGGGAGGTTTGAAAGTAGCCAATCCGAGAACGTTATTTATTTCTTCTTGCTGCTGATTGGCTGCTGCCCTGTGACGCTGCAGTCTGGAATTTCCCCCGTGGAGCGTCTCGAGTGTTCTCGTGTTTTTCATTTTTTTATCCTTAAAGCCCTGTATTTTTACAACTGTCAATTAAATTCATTTATTACTGTATTTACCTGCTTATACCAAAGAAAACGACAGCGCATACCAATGAAAACACCCGTGCATTAAGTACAGTAGAGTCTATAAAAGGGTAAGATCGGTATTTACATTCTAGCGGGAGTTCAGTGTAAACTGTACAGTACGAATACGGGTTTACATTTACATTTTCTTTGAGGCTAATGAGTTTAAACTGAAATTAAAGTGTTTTGGGAGCATATTTGGGGGCATATTTAGGGTTTACACTATGAAAATATGCATTTAACCACATCACAACACGGTTTTTCACTATTCGCGGGCGCTCTTTGAACATATCCCCTGCGAAAAGCCGGGGGTTACTGTACATATATGTATGTATGTATGTATGTACGTGGAGACTTTGCTTTGGCATAATTTGTTGTAGCATGAAATCGAATCCACAAAACCGGCTCTTTCAGCAGGAACCAGCAAGAATTCAAGTCCATGTGTCCAATACTGATCTGAGATCAGCCCTCTAAAGCACTCAGAGCCTCTTTTCTCACGGCACTGCAGCCCATTTCGCTGCGTCACGCTGTCACAGCCTCCCTAACGAGCCCTTCCAGATAGTGAGACTTGTCTGCTCTTGAATATTAATATGTTCACATAATCAAATATAATTATGCTCTATCGCCCCATGCACAACGCTGTACTTTCTTACACAATCAGTGCTAAAAGGAAAACTTCAGCAAAAATACTACTATTGCTGATGGTGAAGTAATGTGAAATAAAGGACTCTGAGATAAAAGATTAGAATGGCCTTAATTTCCAGGCAGAACTATAGTGCTTTCATGCATTGGCCACTTCATTAGAAATGCATTGTATCCCCACTTACTGGTCACTTTATTACAAACACCTTATATTTCCACTTGCTGGCCACTTTATAAGGAACATTCCTTGTACTTTCACTCAGTGGCCATTTTATCAAAAACACCAACCTTGTTCCTCAACTCTCTGGCCACTTTATTAGAAACACCTTCCTTATATGTCCATTCACTGGCCACTTTATTGGAAACACCTGTCTTGTGCTTCCACTCACTGGCCACTTTATTAGAAACACCTACCTCGTAGTTTCCCTCAATGGCCACTTTATAAGAAATACGTACCTTGTACTGCCACTCCATAGCCATTTCATGAGCTCCATATTATTGGTCCTCATTATATACATACAATTATACACCTCCTCTATCCTATTCATCACTGGTCACTTTCTGAGGACCACAGGACCACCTCTGATGAAGGGCTAGAGAAACACAAACTTTACCTCAACGGATGGCCTTCAGGCCTAAAACTAAACCCATTCATGGTGGAGGGATACCTGCAGGGCGTTATGAAGCAAAATAGTCCCCAAAGAAAACTGATTTAGTTTAGCCTTATTTTATACATCTAGGATTGAACCTGAGCAGCAACACTGTGAATCAGACACCCACCTTTTGTGTGCAGCAGAAGTTCCACTGGGGGCGGAGGAGCCTAAAACCATCTTCACCTGCTTAAGCACATATGCATAACTGAGCATTAGCATAATTTACTGTGGAAAATCTGTGTAAACGCAGAAGGTGTCGGCCGGGTGGTCCTGCAACATATGAACACAGGGTTCTTATAGCCGATCTTCTACATGGTTCTACAATTGGTTAAGATGTAAACATCAGAGCAGGTTTGGTGTGAAACCATTCTATATATACATATACATGAATGTAATGAACGAATGACCTACCGCTTTTTTATTACAAATGGATATTAAATATTACAATATTAAATACTAATATTAAATATTAGTTATTACGAGAGAATATTAGTAATACAAATGCAACTGTTTTTCAGTATATTGTTTTCTGTAATAACACAGTATTTTTTCCGCAAAGGCTCAAACTATTGGTTTGAGGAGACATATCCAGTCTTGAACTGGTCTTCACTCAGTAATTAACCAGTAATGGCTGGACAGGTTAGGCTGGATCAAGCCCTCTTGCAGTCAGTGCTCTGCTCCTGCTCAGAGAGGATCACACAAGTAAGAACAAATCCAGACCTTCTTTCTTCTTTAAAATAGACATTAAGCAGAGGTGCAAATGCGGGCGAGTGTTTTCTCTGCTGCTCTGACCCGTGGGAGAGGAGATCCGAGCTGCCCTCTGGCTGCAGGAACGCCGGCTGTGTTGCCATGGTGTCTGGACAGCGCGGTTTCGCCTTTATTTCATGTCAAAAAAGGCCGAAGGGTTCATGGTCTGGATGCTGAAAGAAAGACCACGATCATAACTAAGAGACCGATCACTTGTCCGTTTATTTCATAACCTGCAGATTTTTATTCGTGTTAAGTACTGGAAAGTTGTTGAGTGACCAACTATAAATGAAAATATAACAAGTTTCCTTTATAAGATGAAAGAATCTGTATCAGTGCATGTCTGACTCCTATTAACTGGTTGTGTGGTGATGCAGAGTCAAATTCCAGACGGTCCTTTAGCTTTAAATCCACCCGTTAACTGTTTCATCACTCATTAAATATCTTCAGACACGTGTCTGTTGAGCCACATTATGATTATATTACATTGTAAAAGCAACCATTCTGTCATACTTGAACACGCCACAGCAAACAGTGTGAACAGCACGAAATTCTTCCTCTGTATTTAAACCCGTTCACTAAGTGAAGCAGCGGGCAGCCAGGAGCACAGTGGCTGGGCAGCAGTGTGTGGGAACGGTACCTTGCTCAGGGTACCTCCGAGGTGCTTAGCTGTCTTGGGACTCGAACACGCGACTTCTTGTTAGCAGGGCGAACAGCCTAACCACTAGACCACCCAGCTGCCCTTTTGCTGGCTAATAAAGGAACTCAAATGGTGAAACACATTGTTAACAAATAATATGTGCATGAATGTATTTTATAAATATTCACTGAGTAACATTAGAAAACTGCAATAATATTTGACTGGTGGTGTAGTGTAATGTGGATGTAAATATGGTGGAAGGGTTTTCGTGAAACAATGAAACTTCTGTACATGTACATACAAACATTCTGGACCTCTGATGGACACTGTAATGGACAACTGGGTGACACTGACTGACCACTGACTCCACACAGGATCAGAAGTACTCTAATCTCTGACCACCCGTTCCGTGTGTCTGTGTTTACCTGATTTGAGGTCAGCAGCCAGCGCAAATAAGGACAATTAGCTACAGGCCGCTTCCGATTAATGAGCCGCCGCTGCATCTGTCCGTCAAACTCCCTGCCAACCATTAGCTGATTGACCGGCCTCTCCATATGCAGCCGCGTCCCTTTGTCAATATTCATTCACCTCGAGCACGAGGCAGATTTGCTAAATCGCTGCGCTGTGGAACGTAATGGAAAGATTCGATTGCCTGCTTTTTTCCTTCAGCGGAGTCGAAGAGATGAAATTATTCTTTAAAATCTGTGGAAAATGTCTCAGATGGGGATAGGCAGTGACAGTTGGCTATAAAACGGGATAGCAGGGCTAAAAATAATTACCTCTATCAATAGCTCACGCACTGTACTGTTACAGTTAAGAGGCCCTCCCCAGCTACAGCCGGCCTGGCTCGCGCTGAAGTGTTTAAGTGTTGATATGGACCGTTATTCAACAGCTTTAGCCACGATCGCGCTATATTTCACAGCAGCAACTGCGCTTTTTATCAACCACAGCATGAATAGAACACGACATATCACTGCTGACGGACTATAAAACAGCAACATGTAAAGTAATAAATAGCTGGTACAAGAATTTACAAGCTTCAGTTCTCTGGTCACAGTTAGCTGGATGCTAGAACATATAGCAAAAACCATAAAGACACTTTAGAAATTAGCGTAGCCGTCATGGCCATTGTTTCTGCATTAAAAACTGCCATGCAATAATTTCAGATATCTTCAGACACCACTTGTGTCATGATCGTACATTTGTGTGGAATCTGAGATCTCCAACTTAAAAAAACAAGGAATGTATGATATTTGCAATATTAAAATTGGCATCTATTTTTACAAATGGTGTCAATTAAAGGTAAAATAACTAAATATATGTGGCATGATCAGCCATTCACATGTGTGTGAGTGTTGGGTGGGTGGAAAGGGCAGTGTGGGAGTGGGTGGAAGGGTTTGTCTGAGTGTGGGGAGGGTGGAAGGAGTGTGTGTGTGTGTGGGGGGGTGGGTGGAAGGGGAGTGTGTGAGTGTGGGGGGGGTGGAAGGGGAGTGTGTGAGTTTGGGGTGGGTGGAAGGGGAGTGTGTGAGTGTTAGGCGGGTGGAAGGCGAGTGTGTGAGTGTTGGGGGGTGGAAAGGGTGTGTGTGAGGGTGGGTGTGGGTGGAAGGGGCATTTTTGAGTATGTGGGGCGTAATGGTTGTAGATTTTCACAGTAAAAAAAGATTTTTTTAATGTTCCATGCTCAAGTATGTAAAAATACTTGGTTAAACTATGAAATTAATATTTTTATCATATCGGCCAGGAAGGAAAGAGACACCTATACAATACACATTAAGACATTAGATGTTAGAAGAGAACAAATAATTGTATAAACGTAATGTAAAAATATATACATATACATGAATGTAATGAACGAATGACCTACTGCTTTTTTATTACAAATGGATATGAAATATTACAATATTAAATACTAATATTAAATATTAGTTTGGGTTCTAAAGGTTCATTTACAATGTTTCAGCGTTTTCCAGCATATTTTTATGCATAAGTGTGAATTGTATTAGTTGAATTTCAAGACTACATTCCAGTATATTTGCTTGATGGACTCCATGTTGGAGAGTATGACTGGGCTTTAATGGAACTGTGTGTTAGAAGACAGCATTTTTCTTCAGTTTGATCTCGGTTTCTATTTAAAAGCAGGGTTTGTTTCATAAATGAAATCATGTTTGGCTTCTTGATGAGGAACGTGCATCAATCTGTTAAAATACAAAATAACTTGTTTACTACACATGTATTGAAAGCCCAGGTCAGGGGTGCAACATTATGCACTTATTTTGTTGTTTTGATGGGACATTTTTGAATATAGGTGTTGCATTTGTGAGAACCAAGCCAAGCTGGTTGTCAAAATGCACCACGTGCAATCAAAACGTCCCATCAAACGACTGCACAGTGTTGCACCAGAGACCTCGGTTTCCATCTCACCATCACTGAACACGACTTTCGAAAGGTACATTTACAGGAGCAGAAAAATAACCATGTTGTGTCCAGCAGCTAAGGGAGCAGAATGTGAAGCTGGATGCCATTGCTTTGCCAAGAGGAGCTTAACGATTCAGTAGAAGACCCTCTTGTTACTTGAAAATGTTTGTTTCTCTATTTCTTTCTTTATTTTATTTATTTATTCATTAATTTTATTTTTTAAGCCAGATCGAACTGAGAGAGAGCAGACAGGGAAAGAAAAAGAAAAAGGAAAGAGCCAAAGGACTATTGCTGCACCTGTTTTATTGAAAAAACAAGAACCAATCGCACATACAAAGTTTAAAAAAAAAAGTGAGCATGTGTGTGTGTGTATGCGCGTTTGCGCGCCTGCGTGTTTGCATAAGTTTGTCATGGAAATAACTCAACTTTTCATGTAAGTTAATGGAGTGAGATGCACAGACCCACAGATTTTGGACTGTTTCTATTCAGCCATAGAAAGAGCTGGTGGCCTAGTGGTTAGGGCGTTCACCCTGCAATCAGGAGGTCGTGGGGTCGCGTCCCAAGACTGCTAGTGGCACCTCTGAGGTACCCTGAGCAAGATACTGTCCCCACACACTGCTCCCCGGGCGCCGTGTTCCTGGCCGCTCACTGGTTCACTTGGTGAATGGGTTAAATGTAGAGGAAGAATTTCATGCTGTGCTGTGATGTGTTCACGTATGATAAAATTGTCACTTTCAAATGTCATCCTGGTGTAATCAGTATTTTCAAGTTATGGGGAAAAAAACCCAACAAAAGCAGAGATGTGCTGTTTTGATACACTGGTGTCTGTTATCTGATTCAGGAGAGCTAAAAGTATGCCAGCCAGCCCCACTCTCCCCTCTCTGTTACTCAGTCAAGAACTCCAGAAGAAACCTATCACAGTTCTATGGAACCACTCGCCAGCGTTTGTTAGTAAATCCAACATTTCAGGTTTGCAGGCTAGATCTCGGCTCCCCTGGCCTTTGAGATCAGTGACGAGTCCCTTGAAGGTCTTCCTCTTGCAAATGTTCCTCTTGCAAATGTACGTTTCCTCTTGCGAATGTAACTTCCTCCTGCAAATGTAATTGATTCAAGCGCCAAGTGTCAAGTAAAGTCCAGATATTCCAAACTAACACTTAAGATACCTATCGCAGCTTTGTGGAGCCGCTCACCAGCATTTGAAAGTGAAACAAGCATTTCGGGTTTGCCTTGGCCTGGGTCTTTGAGGTCAGTGATAAAAAAAAAAAAAGTTTTTTTTTCTCTCCGAAATGTAATTTAGTAAAGTACCGTTTCAGTAATGCTTGAGCAAAGTCCAAATCTTCTAAAATAACCCTTAAGTCTGTTGAGAAACAGACCTTTCTAGTTTTCCACCACTGGCCACTTAGTCACGGTCTGTAACTGTTGCCTGATGACACCTTAGCACCCACTCTCACTCTCGGCGCTCTGCTTCGAGTGTATCACTATAAACGCATTCATGTGAAGAGACGAGCTGGGTAGGGAAGTCTTCTCTGAGATAATATACGTCCTCGTGGACGGAGTAAATGATTAACAGAGTGCAAAGCACTTATTCGAAGTGGTCAGACGAAGTGTGTCCACTCTACAGCGAGCGTAATCAGTGCGTTGAACCGTGCTGGAGCCATGCAGGAGCTTCCCATGCGTGCCAGCAAACACAGGGGCGCTGGGTTTACTGCCCTGCGAGGCCATGAAACTCCACTCCAGCCTTTTTGTGAATCTAATTTTCGAAATCGTTTTGAATGAACCCCGAACAGCACAGCAGTCAGTCTTATCCGAACTGCTCTCGCTCCGGGACGAGGACGGAAGTCAACACAATTATCAGAGGTCGCGAGGTCGCAGGCGCTCAGCGGCTCGGGCTGCTCTGGCTCTCAGCTCGGACCAGATAAGTTCTCTTTCTGGCCACAAAAATCTTTTTTTTTTTTTTTTTTTTCAGAGCATTTAGAATTCACCTGCTGTGCTGAAAGAACACCCAGCAAAATAACATTAGCACTGCAAATAACAGCGCTAATCACACCACTAACACTACAGTAATAATGACGAACTACTATTACTATTATTTATTTCTACTATTATTGTTATTAGTCAAGGAAGCATTAGCGGTACTGCTGTCATTATTATTTGTATCATTATTCTACATTTACCATAATAATGATGACAGTGGTAGTTATTATTTTTGTTGTGGGAGTGACTATTACTACTATTACTACCTCAACAATGGCAGAAATAAGAATAATAAATAATAATAACAACAACCTACTATTACAGTTGGTAGTGGCACTATTAACAGTAGTAGTAATACCATTAAGAACATTGTTGGCATTATTGTTATATGTTTATTATGAAAACTATCGAGTGAATTAGAAATGAACTTTTTTTTGGCAATCAATTTTTGGTATCAATCCAAAATTTGATAAATTCCATTATTCCAATGAATTACTCAGGGTGGTTGAGGTTCTTTTCTGTGTGCTCGACGTGTCTGGGTGGGTTTCTGTGTGTGTGTGTGTGTGTGTGTGTATATCTGTCCTATCACAGACCTGCCCAGGGTGTTTCGTCCCATGAGCACTGGGATAGACTCCAGCACCCTCCACAAGAATGAGTGGCTGGTTAATTAACAATGGTCAACAATAATTAAAATAACATACATAGATGCATGAATACTTTTAACTAGTCAGCATGTTTAATCACTCTCCCTCTCTCTCCCTCTCTCTCTCGCTCTCTCTCACTCTCACTCTTTCTCCCTCTCTCTCTCGCTCTCTCTCACTCTCACTCTTTCTCCCTCTCTCTCTCTCCCTCTCTCTCTCTTGCTCTCTCTCTCCCTCTCTCTCTCTCCCTCTCTCCCTCTCTCTCTCTCTCTCTCTCTCCCTCCCTCTCTCCCTCTCTATCTCT
>JBBIGA010056667.1:0-10818 GCA_037576975.1 Alestes dentex
AGTAAAGTACAGATACTCAAAAACTGTACTTAAGTACAGTACTCAAGTAAATGTACTTCGTTACTGTCCACCTCTGGAGAGGATTAAGTGCTATCCTAAAAAAATTTAAAAAATATATAGCTACAGTAATCCCCCGCTTTTCGCGGGGGTTATGTTCCAAGAGCACTCACGTATAGTGAAATATCACGTATATGCTCCCAGAACACTTTAATTTCATTTTAAACTCAGTTTAATGCATTACCCTTAAAGAAAATGTAAAGGTATTCGCCTCTTTTAATTTAAATTCCCCGCCGAGATATGCAACTGGGAAGGTCGCACGACCACAGAATTATCGCTGCGAGGTGAACATTTTTCGGGGAATAACCCCTGATCTACGCGGGCTAAAAATACAAATGAGGGCTTGTTGGAAAAGTCTCATGGAGATCAATCGAACTGTGGAGTTTGAAGTGTCTGAGGGTTTGCACCGTGGAGAAATCGCACTTGGAGCGCGGGGGCTCAACCCTGGTGTTCGAAAAAATTGCTACAGCCTGCCCTGAGTCCCCTTGTGTGAAAACATCCAGAAAAAATATATTTATTGCCACAAAAAAACAAAAGTATATTTGCAGTTTCCACATTATTGTGGGGATTTCCACGTAAAACTATGAGTTTGGTTCTCGAAAAAAATCCACCTGTGACTGAAACCGCGACTCCCGATCCACGTAAAACTGGGGGATTACTGTATTTTTCTTATTGTGGGTTTTTTCCCCACCAAAGGATGGATTTTTTCATTGTGATGTTAGATTTTTAGAGGAACATCTTTAGAGGAACCACCAAGACACGATGGACAGGCCTTTAGTTAGACTTCAAGTAGAAGGAAAACCTGAGAAACCCTAAACACTCATCTGTAGAAGGAGTTCACCTGCACAAGCAGCTGTTGCAATAACGGAGAAATGAAGTGGAGCACTGAGATTCTTCACTTCTCTCACCAGACATCCTGAAAATCACACAGATGGAGGAGTTTAATCCAGACAATTCTTATATCAGGTTTAAACACTTACTTCAGTTTCTATATAAATCTAAACATCAGCAGATTGGGTGATTTAACCCTCAGAGGCTTGGTGGTGTTTTAGAGTGTGTTCTGTACCTCTGACACCCCCACACACGCATACACACACATTCCCACTCACACAGCTGTATATATATATAGTTAGACTATATAGTGTGTGAGTGTGTGTGAGTGTGTGTGAGAGTGTGTCTCTCAGAATTTCCATGAGAGAATGTGAGGTGTGACTGCATGGTAGCTATGGTGGTTACTAATGGTTGCTGAGGTGCAGCAGTTACATTCTTATGCCTCACACTTTAACGGTGCTGTTGCTAGGTGGTAACTATGGCAGTGCAGGTGGTTGCTAAGGTGTAGCTAGTTGGTTGTTATGGAAACTGTAATTGCTGCTATGATGTCTTTAGGTGGATGCTGTGATGTCCTAACTGGTTGCTAAGCTGATGCTAGGTAGCTACTATGGTTTGACAGGTGAGGGTTAATGTGCAAACACTGGTCAAAAAGACAGGGGAACCAATAATTCTTCAACAAGTGAGGTGCCAATACTTTTGATGAAGGAACACGATACCCGAACTTTTGAACAAACTTTATTTCACTGACACCTCAGGTCACTGACCCACTCTCTCTCTCTGTCTCTGTCTCTCACCCTCTCCATATTTGGTTTTAATGAGCAAATAAATGAGCTATTTCTGGACACTGTCCAAGAAGTGGTGTGTATCTGAGCTTTTGCACAGAAAGGCTCCCAAATACTGGATTTGTTGCCAAAAGGTTTGTGTTTAAAACCGAACCAGCAATGTTTTGATGCTCTTGCATAGCACGCTGTGTGTTACCAGGCAATATTACAGGTCAACATTCTATGAATGCAGGTCAACGGAGAAAATGATCAATTTTAAATCATCAATACTCTGCTCCTGATCAACCGATCAAAAAATGGAATACACATGCAACACACCTGATATTAACAAATGTTTTGGCATAGGAACTGTTACAAAATTCCACATGAGCTTGGATGAGAAGCGGTGCCCTTTTTCAGCTATAAAAAGAATCATAAAAGCTAGATTGCATTTCCGCAAGAAAATGTAAAACGTGATTGCGTGGCTGCTGTGGTAACTGTGGTTGTTTTTGTAGGTGCAGTAGTTCCATTGACCACCGCTGTGAAAAGTTCAGACTTGCTGAGTGTCTCCAGAATGCGCAGACAAAATCAGCTCTCACTTTCAAACTAAAGCACTTTAGCCCTTAGAACTCTTAGGGTATTTTTCCTGTTTCTGCCTTACTTATCCTTTTCTATTATTTAAACCCTTAAACAATGTGTAATGGACAAGTATCTCATATGTTTTTAGCACAACCTAGCCAATATCAGAAAAATATTATTTTCATAACTATTTGGACACAACTGACCCCCAAAAAACATTTTAAATTCTTTTTATGCTGCAAAAATCCCCAAACATACAGGGTGACACAGAATAACAGGAACTTTTGAGGTGCGTAGTGGCAGCCATGTACAGCTGGCAGCACTACAGAAGGGGGACTGTGAGCTGTAAACAATCACGCTTTTCAGTAATAATGGAGGAGTGGAACGGTAGACAGCGTGCTTTCACAATAAAAATGTTTTACAAAACCGACGATAGTTTGGAAGTTCCCGTTTTTCGGTGTCACCCTGTACATAGTAAAGTTTTTCGAATAAGCAGTTTAAAAAATGAAAGATGAACATATATTCATGATCACAAGTAAGTCTGTCCCAGGTTGATTTTATGTAACTCCCATACATTTCCGCAAGAAAATGGAAAGCATGATTGCATGGTTGCTATTGTAACTGGGTTTGTTTCTAGGTGATTGCTATGGTGTTGCTAAGTTGTTACTAATGCTTGTTGAGGTTCAGCACACCCCAAAAAAAAAAAACTATCAGAAAATGAATTCAGAAACTTTCTCTCTTTTTGACTGTAAAAATACACAAACATACATAAAGCTTTAGAAAAATTTCAGCTCACACACACGTTAGCATTTTTTTTAAAGGTGATTACTAATGGTTACTGAGGAGCAGCAGTTACATTCTTATGCCTCACACTTTTTAACTTTCTGTGAGGGAACACACACACACACATATGTTTGTAGGTGAGGACTGATCATCAACACCAGGCAGCGAGTCATACACACACACACACACACACACACACACACACACACACACACACACATACACACACACAGCCGTAAGTTTACATATAAACATGGAAATGTGTGTAGGTGAGGGCTGCTCTTCATCAACACCAGGCAGCGTGTCACACTCACAGCTGTGCAGATGATCACCTCACTGAGACGTCCTGCAGAAACCAAACAAACATCAGAACTGTGATCAGATCCTCACACTCAGGAGCAGCTCTACATGAGGCCCTCAGAGACCCTGAACTCAGAACCTCAGCAACCTGGTTCTTTAATTGCCGGACTGAAGGGAATTTTCCTGTTTTGTGTCTGAAGTGCAGAACAAGATTTCAAAGGAAATTGAATAATTCAAATTTGGAATAGGCAACAAAAACACGAACAACATAATTTTATATACAAATCTCATTTTCAGAAGGTCAAAAGTAAGTGGACGTAAAAACATACAGCGTTGATTTCATGGTGTGAAGTTTAAAAGAACAATGAAAGAAGAAATGAGAACAAAGAGAAGAATAAACACAAACACACACACTGTCTGTTTTCATACTGGATTAAATTTACCATTGAAACTTTAAAACAACACACACTGCAGATTCGTACTGGACTAAAACAGTTATTACTGTGAACTAAAACATCAGAAATGTAATATTTTAAATTAAAGTATGTACTAGAGTTCACTATAACAAATTCTATTCTACCATATTTTAGGAAACCTACCTTCTGTTGACCACAGTATAAAACCAATGATTATGCAAAAGTTTGGACAAAAAGCCAATAAAAACTGCATGATCACAACTCGCTTGGATGTTTCTGAGGAGAAAAAATTAATGTTATTGTCAACATTTTATATTTAAAAATTTCAAATATTAGTTTACAGTTTTATTTTCAATGTTCATCCAGTGTTACTGTTTGTCACTAATTATACTCTATAGTAAAATTTATTATGAGACTCACAAATTAAAGTGAGCACAAAATCTCAGAAAAATGAGATCTTATGCAGGCGTGAAGCTCATCATGAGCGCTTCATCATGCTCTACCTTCTTTCTGAAGAAAGACAAACACAGGAACTCCAAGTCCAAGTGCAAGTGCTGCTGAGAGGAAACACAGGACCAGAATGAAGTTCTGGAGAGAAGAGAAACCTGTAGAAATGAGATTCACATCAACACTTCAACAACCAGCAAACATCAATGTTTGAAACATTAACCCTCTTGCATTGACACCACATCTGAATTGGAGAAAATCTGATACTTTATTCACTTTATCAACTTCTCATCTGTCACTGTTTCACTCATAAAAAGACAAGAGTTTATTTTATTCTCCATGTTACCGATGTTCTGGATCGTAACTGAGGCATTTGCTGAAAGGTCGCCAGCATGGACCTCACAGATGAATTCTCCTTTATCTTCCAACCTAACATCCTTCAGCTTGAGGGAGAAGTTTCCTTGAGGGATTTCAGAAGTGAAGAACTCGACTCTTCCTTGGTAACTCTCATGAGAAGATTCTGAGAAGGTCTCGTTTTCTTGAAAGAGCAGAACAGGGATGTCTGGGTGTTTTTTCCAGGTCACCTCCAGCTGGTGGACTGCAATATGGGAGTCCACAGAGCAGTTCAGAATGACCTCCTCACCCACAGAGGTGAAGATGGCATGGTGGGCGCCTGTCACCACAAGACACTCTGAAAGAAAGCAGAAAGAAAAGCTGGAGAAAACAGTAATGAAGATGTTCAGCAGGTCACCTGAACTACCGATCAAAGGGATTTAAATGTCTGTGACTAATGTCCATGTTCATACTGAACATGATCAATAAGCTGGTGGAGGAACAGGTAACTTCTTTCAGGACAGTTTGAGAAGCCTGACTTTAATCATTTCTACCCACCAGTGTGTTTAATTTCCACTGTCATCTTGCCAGAGTCCCGACTGGTGAAAAGTCTACAGGTGTAAACTCCAGCATCTTCTTCTTAACATTATACCATTATCTCACTATCAGGAGATTATTCACGATCAGGAGAGGTAAAGAACACCATTACACCAAATATTGATTGAAATGGTTAGTAATGGAATTAATGAGATATAAGCAATGTTTATTGGGATTTTTTGGTTTCTGACACTTTAGGATATTTAAACTTGGCCTGGGTCAAATTAACCCAGAACATTACTGATGTTCCTGAGAAACAAACATAACAGGAGGGTTAAACATTTCAATAACACGCATCTGCAGCTGGTCCCCCCGGTTCTCCAGCAGGAGGTTTCTGGTCGGTGCCTGAGGTTGTTTGAAATTCTGTAACTGAACTTCTATTTGCCCTTAAACTCCAAGGCTGAGAGAAGAACAACTACAGCAGGAGCAGCCCTAATTCCAGAGCAGCTCCTCATGATCTGAATAAAGCCCTCCAGAGTCTCAGAGAGTTACGGTTCTTTTAGGGTTTACCTTGTAGTTGGAACTCATCCGCAGCCAGAAGCAGCAGGAAGATCAGCCAGTAGTTCATTTCTCCTGCAGAACAGAAATGACAGGATCAGATTCCACATATTACACACAGTACACAAACGCCGTTAATTAAAGAGAAATGAACCTGAAGAACAGCTGAAAGCTACTTAGACTCCAAATTCTGCTAAGAGTGTTTCTTGAATGTTCAGGAACGGACAGTACTGTCAAACATGGACGATCAGGGTGTTTTCAGTTCAGCATGGCTTCAGTTTCATTCTTGGCACCAGATCCAGAGAAAAAGGCCCCTCCCCTCCTGAGGATCATGAGGTCAGGAGGACTCTCACAGGCCACAGAAACTGATCTCAGACAAACAGGAAGAATATGAGGGGCTGCGGTTAATCGCCACCCAGTGTGTGTACAATACTAAACAGTTTATCCTGGAGGAGAGAATTGAGACCCTCAGGGGTGTTCCAGTCGACCCGTGGTGGTCCTGAAATGGTCAGAACAACCCTGCAGTTCAGTTCCATTCGGTCTGAAACAACCTCTGATTCTGCAGACCCTGAAGACCAAACATTTACAGCTGCAGAGCCCTCACTGGTTTAGTCTGAACCGTGTGTGTATGAATGATTTATCTTTGGACTGAATCAGATTATCTACATTGTAAATACAGAACCTCTATGTATTTATTTAAATAATATTTTTAAAGAAAAGAATTCTTATAGAAAAATACAAATACATATAAATAAATAAAATTAATTAAAGTTAATTCAACCATGTTATTATAATATTTTTAATATTGTTATTCGTCATCACAACAATAACACATAGTGAGAAGCATTAAAACACTGATCAAAGTGTGGGTATGAGTATGATTATAGTGTGGTTAGTGTTATCAAAGTGTGATTGCTGGGATTATAAAAATACACAGGAGAGTCAATCTGTTAGGATAATTAGTTTAAACAGTTTATTAGAAAAACATTTATTTTCTGATGTTTAATTAAACACATAAAACATCATTCTGTAGCTCCATCCTCAAACCTCAGACCACCAGATTCTGACCATCAGACCACCAGAGCCTGACCCTAAGACACCAGAGTCTGACCCTCAGAGTCCAGTCCTGTAACAGTAACGGAATGAACTGACAGATAAAGAAGGTGCTGGTCTTTTCTGCTATTTCATATGTTTTAATGACTTTTCTGTTTTTGTCTGTCTAGTTTGAGATGGAGTTTCTGCTTCAGCCAATCCTGTAGATCTGCGTTTACCATCAAACTTCAAGACATCAATCCTGAACCACCTTTCTGTTCAATCTTATGTTACTCCTGACAGAGCTGGACCGGACTGTTCTGTTCTGCGATGATCGGGAATGTTCTTTGATGTACTGATCCATGATGTTGTGGAATGTTCTATCATGTTCTGAGCGGTTCTGTGACATTACAGAGTGCCCTGTGTTGTTCTGAAAAGTTCTGTGATGCCCTAAGAGGTCTTGTGATGTTCCAAGAGGTTCTGTGATGTTCTGATAGGTTCCGTGATGGGAAAGCTGGTGTATGTGGGAATGGGGCTAATGGATGTTTAAATATTCTGTAAGTTCCCTTCTCTCCACATGCTGCTGCTGTATGTATGTGTTACAGCTCTTCATGGTCAGGTATCTCCCCGTGGTCTGTCTGCACTCTGAGCTCATTCGCAGTGATCTTCCCATCAGAGTTCTGGTCCTGGTTGTTAAACATGTCTCTGATGATTATGTTACTGTCTATCCCGGGCCTCAGACGACCTCTGCCCTCCAACACCTGCAGCTTTATAAAGTCTGTAAACTATACACACACACACACACACACACACACACACACACACACACACACACACATGCACAGAGAAAATGAGCTTGTCGCAAAAAAACCTTTCATCTTTAATCAATCATAACCACACTGGTTACAATGTGTGTATGAGCATGTGTGTGTGTGTGTGTGTGTGTGTATGTGTGTGTGTACATATGCACCTCCTCTAAGGGCACCTCCTGGTTGTGGTTGAGGTCCATAGCAGGGAACAGAGGTTCTGGACTGTCCTCCAGCCACAGGAACAGGTATCCCTCAGGAACGCCCTTCTGTAGCTCTAGCAGCTCCAGCTCAAACAGCAGCACTGCACTACTGGGCACACCTGAACCTGCAGGGTGGCGCCAGAGAGTCAGTCAGGTCAGGAGGAACTGTGTTATTAACAAAGATATGAGAGGATCCCCACCAAGAAACGCCTGATCTAAAGATGTAACATTCCAGCATCACACATACAGAAGAGCCAGAGGTGGGACATCTGAGCTGCACTCCCTATGGAGATATGGCAAGAAACGTCAAGCTCATGTTTACGTACACAGAAAATAAATAAAAAGAAAACTGGATCTTCCTCACATTTCAGCAACATAAAATTCAAAGCAGAACAGATGGAGGAACAGCCAGCAGAATGGACGGAGGAACGTCCAGAGGAACAGAGGGAAGAATGGCTGGAGGAATGGAGAGAGGAAAGGCCAGAGGAACGGAGGGAGGAATAGCTGGAGGAACAGATGGAGGAATAGCTGGAGGAACAAACAGAGGAACAGACGGAGGAATAGCTGGAGGAACAGATGGAGGAATAGCTGGAGGAACAAACAGAGGAACGGATGGAGGACTAACAATAGGAATGGCCAGCAGAACAGATGGAGTAAGGGGATGGAGGAACAACTGGTGGCACAGACAGAGGAACAGTCAGTGGAACGGACATAAGAATGGACAGAGGAGCAAACTAAAGAAATGATAGTGGAACGGACAGAGGAATGGATGCAGGAACAGATAGAGGAACAAATGGAGGAATAGCCAGAGGAATGGAAGGAGGAACAGGCAAAGGACCAGATGGAGTAACACACAGAGGAATGAGAGGATTAACAACAGGAGGAATGGGCAAAGGAATGGACAGACGGAAGAATAGCCAGGGGAACTGTTCCCTGATAAATGTTCCAGCAAGAGTTCAACACTCTCAGCTCTTGCTGTCAGATGCCTGAATGAACCAGCTGGGTTAAACCAACTGGTAATTTTATTGGAAACATAGAATGGACAAACAGAGTCAACAATAAACCCTGGATGCCACATGAAAAGAATCCACTTTAAAAATTATTATCAATTACACACAGTAAATTATTTAGGGTGAAAATTATTTTTGCCCTCTTTTTGATCATCTCCATCTCCTTCAGTCCCATACCATACAGTACCATCCCTGCAATTTCGATGTGAGGAATGGAAAGATTCTTCTCCTGATGTCTCCACCAGACCTCCATCATATTGACTGACACCCCAGCCAACGCTCACCCCCTCACACATAAATTCACACATACCGTGACACACACACACACACCTCGCACCCCGGACAGAATTTAAAGTGTTTAATCACCTCCGTTTTGTCCGTGGCCAAAGTGTGGAGGGATAATGACTTCCCGGCGTTCTCCCACACACATTCCCTGTAGACCTTTCTCCAAGCCCTCGATCAGCTTCCCCTGACCCAGTGTGACCTGTGGAGGCTTGACATACTCGTCCCTGTAGAGACCAGCAGCATAGCATTAACTCTCCCAGCTTCTTACAGTCCGAGCACTTCCTTAGTTATATGTCCCACACTATCCCCTTCCTGACCCCAAACGTCCACTCAAGTGAAGCTGGTCTAATGTTCATCAGCCTGGTGTAACAACTGCACCATTTAATCTGGAATAGAGTACTTGAATAAGAAGGCTGGCAAATGGGAAGCTTAAGCTCAGCCTCAGAGAGTGGACACCAGTGGACTAATGACCCCACTCGTGGGTGCTGTGGGCAGCAGTTGAATAACAGCATTACATTTGTTTGGCAGACACTTCTATACAAATCGATGCAATATGAGGACACACTCATGTTTCAGGACAGTGTGAGAACCAGAGAAGAGTACTAAGTGCTAAAATCTTGGTGTAGGAGTAGTGCAAGAGGACAGATAGAGCATTAGGAGATGAGATACTCTCTGAAAAGATGAGTCTTCAGGGGGGTTTTGAAGCTAGAAAGGGATTCTGCTGCTCTGATTACCTTGGCAACTCATTCCACCATCAGCGAACCACAAAACAGAAGAATCTGGACTGGATTTGCCTTGTGTGTAGGGATGGCAGAGCAAGATGGTGTTCCTTGGAGGAGCAGAGGGAGCGAACAGGAACATAAGGCTGAGTGATAGGATTAAGGTAGCTGGGTGCCGACCCAGATGTCACTCTGTAGGCAAGAGTTACTTGAACTTAATTCAGGCAGCCATGGGTAGCTAATGTAGGTGACATGCAAACTTTTGGGCTGGTTGAAGACCAGCCAAGGTACTGGGTGCCAATAGTGGGAGTGATGTGTGTGTATGTTTGCTTGTTTGTGTGTGTGTGTGTGTGTGTGTGTGTGCTGGCAGCAGGCTGCCTGTAGGGGGCGTACGATGAGTAGAGGCGTGTCCCGTCCAGCAGGGAGCAGTTGTATCGGTAGGTCAGGAGGTCGTTGGTGGTACCGGTGTGTGAGCAGTCTGGCGGAGTGTGTGTAACCCTGACCTCCACAGGGTCAGAGGGGTTATGGAGGTCGATGATGTGGAGGTCAAAGATCAGCACAGCCGAGCCAGGAATAAGAGAACCTACAGAACATAAAGTACACAGGAGTGTTCGTGTCTGTATGCGATAGTGTTTGTATATGTATGTGTGTGTGTGTGTGTGTGTGTACCTGTCCCGTTCTCTCCATAGGCAAAGTGAGGTGGAACAGTGACACGTCTCCTCTCCCCCACACAGACACCCAGCAGCGCTCGGTCGATCCCCGCAATCACCTGACCCACACCCACATACGTGTTGTAGGTGCTGTTCCGCTTGTAGCTGTGTGTGGGTGTGTGTGTGTGTGTGTGTGTGTGTGTGTGTGAGGTAGAAAACAGGAGTTACACACTTCGCTGATGTAACTACTTTCAGCCACTGCATCACTATCATTACTAATCTTATTGCTAATATTCCAAAAAATCCCAAACATACCCGTGCTGTCATTAATATTCGCAGTGCTGTTACTAATAGTCCCAGCATCGATACAATGATCTCCAGTGCTGTCATTAATATTAGTGCTGTTACTAATATTCCCAGTGCTGTTTCTAGTGTTCCCAGTTCTGGCACAGTACTCAAAATCTTACGCACAGCAATGTCAGACCTGCAGTTAAATTGCTATGATAATGTT
>JBBIGA010056678.1:0-12637 GCA_037576975.1 Alestes dentex
GAGCACATGAGGGAAACACTAGTACTCAGGAGACGAGGACCGGGAAGGGCGTGACGGGGACGCGGTGACCGTCACACTATCTTAGCTTTCCCCAGCAGAAAATAATTATCATGTAGGAAACTAAGAATTGCCAGCCATAAAATACAAGTTTAAGTAAAAGTGCTAAACCCAAGGCCTGGTCAAAGATGGTCAAAGAGATGTCAGTGAGGTCATAAAAACATGCAGTTTGCACATGGTCCAAGCAATTTGTGTAATCCACATGTTACTGCATTCACTCTCCACAGTGAAATGACCATGGTCCCAAATCGCTATGGACCTACCCTTGTCAATAGATCTTGTTTTTAAGCCTTTAAGCTATACATATTGCCTCAAGAAATTGTTTCAGTTCACCTCAGGAGCATGGAGGGCTTTCTGTAAAAAACTCAGTGGCACCCTAAACCCATCATTATGATATTACTCACAGACCAACAGCCAGATAGAACAACTGAATAGAGAAATAGACAAACTACTTCCACTGGGTTGAATTTGCACATAATTCCCTGTATCATTCCACTACTGATCTTTCACCTTTTCAGTGTGTACTAGGGACTAGAGCAGGACACTGAAATCCTAGTAGTGGATCAGTGGGCGAAACACTGCAAGGGAGTCTGGCACGGAACCAGAGAGAGAATTCATAGAACAGTGGCAACTCAAAAACATCAAGAAGACCACCACCAATATATTGGTCCATCCAATTGACAAGGTGAGAGATTGGCTATCAAACATAGATATTAACTTGAAATTACGATGCAGGAAATTAAGCCTGAAGTATGTCAAACCTTTCAAATAGTGCCTCCCTACTACTGTATACATACAGTGTTTCATCTTCCCCGGGTGCACTGGAAGCATTGTACTGTGAGGGGAACGCATCGGTCTATGCGTTGGGGGCGGGGTTTGGGCGTGGGAGCGGGGTTTGGGTGAGTGGGTGTATGGGTTGCCATGTGCGTGCAAAGTCTTGGTCCTTTTGGGGCAGAAAAAAAGTTTGGAAACTGCTGCCCTAGGCCACGTTAAATGAATGTTCAACAATGAATTTCCAGTGGTATGTGTATTCTCCTATCGATTAAGTGGAATGGATTCTTTCGCAGAACAACGCTGGGTGAACTAATATTTTATGTTAAATGTGGGGGGGTCCAAACGAATAATTATGAAATGTGAAGGGGACACTTCCCCTTCAGATTGAATGGCGGTGACGCCCATGATCGTTCCATGTTAAGACCATTTTTTGTGAACTTCTGTACAAGAAGGATTAGTCTATACGAGTCGCCTCTTCCAATGGTCATGATGGGACCCTTGCATACAAGGTTAAAGCCATCTTGAGATCTTGGAGGTGTGGGAATGGACTTCAATACTTAGTAGATTGGAAATTGTATGGTCCAGAAGAGCAAGGCTGAGTTCCAAAATAAGACATTCTGCACCGCTCTCTGATCATGAGTTTTCATCAGGACCACTTAGACAAACCCATGCCCCGAACACATGGGTGCCCTTCTAATACTACCCACACTCTGGCGGGTGGCTCTATGAAACTCAGCGCAGCTGTACACCCTCTGCACAGCTGTACACCCTCTGCACCACTGGGGGGCTTGCAAGCTAAGGACTGTGTTAAAGCAGTATTTCCTATTAAGTACTATTAAAGGACTGAGAATATTCTGTTGCCATGTATCCAATGTGTATCCATTGCCTTTATTCTTCCTGGTGTTTTGATCTACACTCAAAAAAATGAATATGAGGTCTGTTCAAATTAATCATAAAAATTTTATTGAGATTAATTAAAAAGCATAAGTTGGTATGTTGCATATCAATACTTTGTCAGTTGAAAATAAATCTGTGGCAGTTTGTTTAAACACAATCATTTTATGTTGGTTTTAAATAGGCAATTTGATTAAAAACGGTTGTCTTTCTATGCATCCGCAACTAACGATTGCATGGGCTTTTACTGAGGCGGCAGGCGCCATTTTCTTTCTTCGGCCGGTTTCGGGATTTACTAGAGTTAATTATATATCAGTATTTATGTTTCCTTTACACATTGAGCTGTTTTAACAGTTAGCTGACTTGCTAAGATTTGATTCACTGTATTTTTCTAACGTGCTAACAGTCGCTATCAGGCCAATGCTAATGTTTTGGATTCGTAAACAACCATTACTTTTATTTTATTGTAGGCCTGGGGAAGTTAATGCGTTATAACGCATTATTTACTTAATGGCATCAATTATTTAATCGCGCGTTAACGCAGGTTTTTAAAAATCCTTTTAATTTTGAAAGTTTGGTGCTTTCACCAAAGTAATGTGAGCACTGAGCTTTTATGGACAAAAGTAATGGGACGCCTGTCCCCCGCGAAAACCAGCCGAAACGTACAGCGCTCCCATTACTTTTGTCCATATAAGACGCCTGACCATTACACCAAATGTGACTTTAATAACACTGCATAGACTTCAGATACATAGACTTTAATATGGAGTTGGTCCCTCTTTGCAGCTGCTATAATGCTCTGGTCTCTGAGGGGAATTTGTTTTCTATAACAAGCTAGATAAAATGTGAATGTGCTGCAGTGGCAAATAGCTTTGGTTTTATATTTGATTTTATTACATTAATGTTAAGTTGAGATTTACAGAAATATTTGAACTGTAACTGTGTTAAAGGGAACACTACTGTTAAAAAGCTCCTTATTAGTTTGAAGTGTTTTTTTAAGTGTTATTCCACTTTTGTTTATATAACAGTACTTTAAAAAGAAAGGTTCGCAATACACTAGTTTTTAATTAATTATTTAATTTCGCATATAACAATGTGATTAATCGTGATAAAATATTATAATCTACTGACAGCCCTATTTTACTGATTCATTTTAGTGCATAAATCAAAGGAAACGTCTGACGAACTGAATGTCTGTCTTTCTCGTATTATATTGCGTAACGTCAGCCATACATAGTAATAACGTAAGTGCAGTAATGCAGTAAGCTCTTTCAAATGAAATATGTACACTTTGCAAACTTTGTTTTTTTATCTATCAGAATTTTCGATTTGAAAACAGACTGTCTGGCAGCCCATGCTTCAGGCAATATCTTTAAGTGTAAGTTGTCTGTAAATACACATTTGATATATTAGAAATACAATATTTGATGCCTACATTTTATTTATGTAATGTGGTGCATAAATCTTATTTTTTCCCTCCCAGGATAGTAATGTGGCAATGTAGAGACTGTGATGTATCAGAGACTACAAGGTACAGATTTCTTGCCCATTATAAACTTGCACATAGCCATTAAGGACATAGCCAGCATTTTCCATGTGCATATGTAAAGTGTCCTTGCACATTTAGGATGTGGAACAGTCTTAAAAATCACATATACAGAGCTCATTCACTAGAGGCATCACAAACACACAAACATAAAACTTTCAGATGTCCAGTATGTGGATACGGTGAATTTTCTACACACAAGGAGCTTTTTGTGCATATTGGTACACACCTCAGAAGTAATTAAACTGTTACTTGCGTGTTTTTAGGTTGCACTTTTAAGACAAATGTTTATGCTACATTTTTTTCACACAAAAGTAGAAAGCACCGGATACACACTTTAAAGGACTTAAAACCAGAAGTTGTCACAAGCTCCCTTTCGCTAGAATCTTCTGGAGCAGATAGGCCTACTTGCACTCCTGACATTGAATCTGAGGACCCTGCAGAGTTAAGTGAGGAAGATGAGTTAGGTGCATTTGAGAATCTCCCAAGAATAATTGAGCAGAAGTTAGCATTGTTGTTACTGAAACTTTATATATTTTTCATGTACCTACAGCTGCAGTTAATGAGTTGTTGGGTGAATTGCACTTTTTATTTGGTTCTGCATCGCCCAGTCGTACAGGACATTGTCTCAGATATTTTGTTTTGTCATAAACTTAGTGTAGATCAAAGTGTAATTAAAGATCTTGCCACTGCAGTATGCTTCTCTAATCCAGTCTGTATGCTTCTCTAATCCAATTCACAAGGCTCTTGGAAAAAATGGTCCACTGATAACGGCTTTTAAGCGTAAAGAGTACTACAAATGTAACTTTGAGGTCACTGAGCCTGTAGAGTGCACACTTGATTCAAAGAAGAATAGGAAGTTTCAGTATATTCCATTACTAGCTTCTTTGCAGAAATTGCTGAGAAAAAGTCATGTTCTTGACCAGGTGATTAAAGGCCATACGTCTTCCAGGTCAGCAAGTGAAGATCTCTACGGGTATTTTTGTGATGGGCAGCATTTTAAAAACAACTCCTTTCTATCTGGCGAAGATTTAAGACTTCATTTAGATGATTTTGAAATATGTAACCCACTTGGAACATCACGTCGAAACCATAAGCTTTGTGGCATATACTGGATACTCAGGGTTCTCATGCAGAGCTGTCTTCCATTTATTAAGCTGTTCTCTGCAAAACAGATGATGTGAAGACATTTGGCTTTGAGAAATTATTAGATGCTTTACTGCAAGATCTTGTTACTTTAGAGCAGCAAGGAGTTGATATCTCTCAGCTAGGACACTCGGTCAGGGGCACTTACAGTGTGTTGTAGCAGACAATTTGGGAGCCCATGGAATTGCTGGATTTGTTGAAAGTTTTTCAGGCGACCACATTTGTAGGTTTTGCACAGGATTGACAACAGAATTCCAGTCAAAAGAGATTTGTTCTGGTTTCTTTAGCCTGAGAACAAAAGACATTAATGAGTACCATGTTAAAACAGCTGTCAAAAATGCAACAAACTGCTTTGGGGTAAAAAGAGCTTGTTCATTGAGTATCCATCTTTCACACTTTCATGTTACAACAGGCTATCTTCCTGACATTGTTCATGACATTTTTGAGGGTGTCATTCCAATAGAGGTTGCACATTGCGTGAATTCACTGATTTAAAAAAATATATTTCTCTCCAGATACTCTGAACGAGGCAATTGTAAAATTTGCCTACAAGTGGAGGGATAAACGTAACTGGCCACATGTAATACCTCGTACCTTTTCTACCCGAAAAAACATAGGGGGAAATGCACATGAAAATTGGCCTCTGCATAGATTGTTGCCTTTTATGACTGGGATGCTTGTGCCAGAGGAAGAGCCAGTATGGCAAGTGGTTTTAAATTTAAAGGGTATTGTGGAGCTTGTTGTTTCCCCAATGCACACAGAAGAGACAATTGCTTACTTGGAATGTAAAATTTCTGAGCACAGACAACAATTCCAGGAGCTATTTTCAAGTGTAAATTTGTTTCCCAAACATCATTATTTGGAGCATTATCCTCAGATGATCCTCTCATTTGGCCCACTTCTGTGCATGTGGACAATGAGATTTGAGGCAAAACACAGTTTTTTTTAAACAAGTTTCTAGACACACCAATTGCTTCAAAACATGTCACAGTTTCTGGCAAATAAGCATCAGAGAATGATTGCTTTTCACTTGCATTTAGCTGGTCCTAGAAATTCCATGGAGTTTACAAAGGTTTCGTCACTTCCCATTTCTGTCCTGAATGAGAGAATTGCCTTTGCTTTCAAGCAGCAATACTCAGCCATTACTGAAGTTAATATGACTAAGTGTCTGACACACAATGGTATAAATTACCAGACAGGAATGGTTGTAGCCCATGGTTCCCTTTGTGGGTTGCCAGAATTTGTGAAAATTCTCAAAATTTGCATTCATCAGGGCAAGTTGAGTTTCACTGTGAATCGCTTGAATGCATGGCACAGAAGTCATTTCAGGGCCTTTGAGGTGTGTGAATCAAATGAAGAGGTTGCCTTGATTGAGCATGGGGAGCTGACTATTCTTTGGCTACATACTGTGTTGGATCTATCCAGATGATCTCTCTGAAAAGGCACATTTGCGTTTTAGTAAAAGACTGAATCTTGGGGCACCATTTGTAAGTATCGTTATTACTGTAAATACTGCTCCTTTGACCTTTTATTGCTTGAGACGGCACTCCAATATTGAGTATGGGTTTAATATCAACAAAAATACTATTTCTACTTTTAAAAGATTCTGATTTGAAATCAATATGTAAAAAATACTTTTTTGAACAAAATGTATTCACACATCTTCACCATGCTTTAGGAGGTAAAAGGAAGTACATTCTTCAAACATAGTTTGAGATCTTGTATTTTACATTCTAGAGTTTGGAGCATGGTTTATTGTCAGTATGGAAACAGCAAAAAGGTTTTCAATTTAACATCAAACTATGTAGAAATTGTGCCTCTTGTCATGTCTCTTCGGTGTGATAAATGTAGTTGTGGCATATCAAATCTTATTGGCTGTTTTTGTATTTCTTTCATTTAACAGGTTTACAACATGGCAGAACCTGTAAGACTAAGAATTATACTTGGTATGGATGATTCCAGAAAGCTGATCTTACAGGAAGTACTTCCTCATTCAGTTGATGCACTATGTCAAAGGATTACCAGAATATTTGGACTTGACGAAAAAATAAGGCTTCAGTATCAGGATGTGGATTTTGGAAACAAATTCATTAATCTGACGTCAATGACAGAGATCCAAGATAAGGGCACATTAGCACAGACACAGAGGGCATGGTTTTGCAGTTTGTAGCAGTCCCTGTAAGTGAGAATTCTGCTTCATCTGACCAAGATTCATCTTTTTCTTCTTGTAACACAGATGCAGCAGTTGTCAATTTCCCTGTTAAATCATCACCAAGGTCTTCCAAATGGCCACCAGTGTTTGACATACCTCATTTCTCATTTGTTTCAGAAATTCAACAGGAGAGGGCCAATCATGAATATAGTGTGAAAGGAACCCTTTTGAGTCCTTCTCCCAAACTCAGATCAAACATCCTAGAATGCTTGGCAAACTTCTGTACAAACTTCCGTACAAAACTTAGAAGCATAGGATGCACCAAAGTCAGTGTGAATTCATTAAAACACAAGCCACCAAATGAGTGTCATCCAGCATCCAAAGTGAAAAAATCACGCAAGGCTAAGGTGAATTTCTGTCCTGATCATCCATGGGGAGAAACAGCTGACACTATAGAGAATGAAAGAGTCAGTATTTTGTCTGAACTGAAGAAAAGAAACAATGAAAAGATTGTGAAGGAAAAAATGACAAAAACCTTTTCTTACCGGAGGTATGAAGTTGTCATGGGGAAGCCGCCTATTGCAGAGTTCAAAGCCAGATGGCCAGCTGTTGATGAGGCAAGTCAGCGTTTGTTAGTCCTTATCCTGGAGTATCCCCTGCACTGCATCATTTAGTGATCTCCTTGATTAACACACAGGATTCAACTAGGCTAATTAACAAGACCCTCATGAGCTTAAAATTAGTGTTAAAATGACCTTAATTGTGCAGTGCAGGGGTATTACACGACCAAGGTTAGAAACGTTTTAGTGTATTCTTTAATAAAACTTTACATTTACTAGTTAGACGTGCACATATACAAGCAGGGGGTTTTGGTCCAATTACAGTGGAGGAAATAATTATTTGCTCCCCTGCTGAATTTGTAAGTTTGCTGACTTACAAAAAAATGAACAGTCTCTAATTTATGAGGTCGCTTCATTTTTATGGAGAGAGACAGAATATCAACCAACAATCAAGAAAAAACAGTCAGAAACACAGATTTATTTTATGTTGATGTTTACAAATTAAAATCTCTGTAGTTGCACTTGGTCTCAAAAAACTGGTGTTGGTGCACCCCTACCTTTAGGGCAGTAATGTCTTGTTTTCTTATACCTTACTGTATTGTGTTTATTCTACAGATCAATGCAGAGTTCCTCCGGATTACGACTGTCCCTCTGCAGTCAAGTTTCTTTGCAGGTCTTGACAAAGCAACAGACCAATTAATAACAATATTTAGGACCAAGGGAAAAATCAAAAGTGTAATGGAGGGCTTATCTCAGGTTAGTAGCAATTATGCCTTGTTGATTCTTCAACCGAAATGATTGACAGTTTTAGGGTGTGGCCAGTGCAACATGTAACCAATAGATTTAAAGTGGTTTACACAAATTCCTAATAGTATTAATTTTTCTTTTTGGTGGACAAGAATGTAGTAGGATTTCAGGTCACATGTTTTAAAATACAATATATAAAAAGCAATATTGTCTTGATTTATAGAACAACTCAGTAGACGTTAGAAGGGAATGTATCCTCAAGGCCTTGTGCGTGTACTTCAGCGAAGACCACCAAGAGCTTGTGAAAGAGTACATGGTAAGTTTAATAATTTTACTGAATTTCTATGTGATTAATCTACTCACAGTGTACCACCGCAAACTCGCAGTTCAGAGTCCGTGGCTTCAGTCGTTTGTGAACATCCTTCACATTTTTTGTTTTGCTTTTTTCATGGCAATATATAATTTTTCACGCATTCATAAAATAAGTCAGATACAATTTTCTTTAATAAATCCCCTTAACAGTCACCCCAAGAAAAAAAGCATTGACTGTTTTTTTTTTTAATCTTAGCATTCTAGGCCATTGACAACAAAAATCAGCAACTTTCTGAAATCATGACCATGCAGTTTTTTGTTATAAACGTCTACCAAATGGTAGAGTAGACCTTCAAGGGTAAAATAACAGTAACATTCATGAAATGTTTAACAATATTAAAACATTTATGGCATTTATCAGACGCTTTTATCGCTTTTAGACGTTTTTCATGTTAAAGGGTTAATCACATTTATTGTCTATTTTTAAAGCTTAAATTAATTGGTTGGTGTACTTTTTTCCAGGACTTGGAAGAGGCTGAGAAGGACATGGAGCAGACAGTGATGGCACACAGTCAGGAGGGAGGGTGCTGAAGCTACTAATGGGCCTGCAGATGTCAGCATCGCATTTGAAGGAGTGGAAGTTATACGGGATTTGAAAAATGAGGCTGTGCCATGTTGTTTGGACTTATATATGCCTTGCATCTCACCTATCCAGATAAACTGAATTTCACTTTTGAATTCTTACAAAAGATAATCATGAATCCGAGTGGACAAAGACTGTCATCTAAGGTTTTGGCTCTGAAAAGCAAATTATTTCAGGAAAAGTTTTTTGGGGTTTTTTTGTTGGTTTTTTTTTTTTGGGGGGGGGGGTTAAGAATACTGTTTTACACATCTCCTGCTGTAGTATTCCCACATTATACTGCACTACCATACCTGATTCAATTCATCTATTAATTAATGATGCCTTCATGCATAAAATCAGGTGTATTAGAGCAGGGAAACTGCTAGAGGAACAGTGTTTCATCGATGTGCCATAATGCTCAGATGTTTTACATATTTTGCCTTGCTTCTCAAAATGAGTTGAGGGCTTGTTGGTGGTTGCAGGTCTGTTATGGTGTCTGTATCTGTATTAACCCAGGCATTGGGAAGCATTGTTTTTTCACTCCTCTTGATTGTGACCTTGAAAGGAGTTGGCGTGCAGTGCTAGAGACGAGTCTAAGAAACTTCAGTGACTTACATGTCTGTTTGGGACCAATATTGCCTGTTTTTTTCTCTCTCTCTCTCTTCCTCTTGAAAATCTGAATGTACTTAAAGGTGAATCTGGCTTTTCACATTTTCTTGGGATTGGTGGAAGAGTTTATTGTGTGACAGTTACTGTGCGACACTAGTTTTATGTTCCAGAATACAAGCACTTCAAACTTCACTGCCATTTGCTTAAGAAAATTTAGCACAAGCATGTTCTGAACACCTTCCTAACTTTGTGTAGTTATTCTTCCAGTATTGGTTGCTGCTTTACTGTTAACTTGTGGTTAAACATGTTAATGCTTGGAATGTTAGCTTAATCATTTAGTTACTTCTGATTGAGTCTGACTGCACTTCCTTTGGACATCCCTGTACTTGAGTATCGCAACTAATCTGATGAAATTGTATTGTATTACTATTATCACACACATACACACAATTTTATTTTTTTTTACAATTTTAGTTTTGTTTGGAAAAGGTTATATGATGTTATATGCTTTGTATTTGGCATTTATATTTGGTTTTGCCAAAAAAAGTCATTGATGGCTCAAATAAATACACAGAAAAAATGTCTTGTTTTGTAAATGTATTTCATTTTTAAATAGAGATTGGGGTTAGTCATCTGTTTTCTTGAGAATTTAAGCATTTATTATGAACTAAAATAACAGATATATCAATTTAATGAAAATATTATGTTCAGTTTAATCAATAAATATGTATTAAACTGAACTAAAATAACACAGAATATCAGTTTAACTGAAAATGAAAATAAAATGTTCAGTTTAATATGTATTAAACTTACAATAATAGTATGTTAGTTTTACACACTGGTTTTATGCCAAAACTGCTTAATTAAAGTAGATGGAAAAAGGTGTCATATGTCATAAAATTAATTAAATCTGATAAATTATTTTTTTGAGTGTATTTTGTTTTTAACTTGTGCCTCTAGCCCATGCTCTTTTTGTTTTTTGACTTTTGCTCTGTTTGCTGTGGATTACATGCCTTGCCTGACCTTCATGACTTTGTTTATCTTTGTGATATTTAGACTGGTTATTGGTATTTGACTTTCAGGAAGCATTGCTATGTCTGTAAGATGAATCTTGATCTTGTTTGTGAAAAATGTGAATGTGCATAAGGCTTTGTCTGGAACTCAGTCCTATTTAATCTTCTTCCACAATCCTTACATGGATAAACTGCTGTACTTCTCAGTTAAATGCATATTTACAAAGAAAGGGATCCTTAGGTGGATTTTCTTGTAGTGCATCATGTAATCACATACCAACTAAATGGTTATTTTAATATAAAAATGCATAGAGTGGATCATTAAATTAAGGAGCCTAATAAGGGATCCAGTCATCTTCTAGCTACAGGATTGATCATAAAAAATACTGACATCCAGAGACAAAAAGTTATGTTTATTCTGTGACATTGTACAGAGTTGTTTAAGTGTGGCTTTTCTAGGTTATGATATTTGATAGGAAACCTGCAAAAAAATCCTGTAGTATTACTATAGAGGGAAACGGACAAAACAGCGTTGCCACGGTCTTTTTGGGCTATTAAGTGGTAGCAGTTGCATAGGTACCCTAGGCCTCCAGGGGGACACCCGTAAGTATGCACCATTTGGAAAGAAATTATTATTATTATTGTTGTTGTTGTTGTTATCATTATTATTGTTATTATTGTCGTTATCATTAGTATTATTATTACTATGTTTTTTTCTCATCGTTATTATTATTATTACTACTACTATCTTTCTTCTTATTATTATTATTATTAATATTACATACAAAACAATACGACTGGTGTGGGTTGAAGGGCCATAAACCCATGCTCTTTAGGACGCCCCCACCCCAGCTAACAGCAGCTCTGGTTTTACGCGAGTGCGGCTGACTTTAGCGCCTCTGCGCTCTAAGGCCTCTCCGACACCACGCAGCTGTTGACATTTCCACTACAGCCTTTTGCAAACCTCGAGCCCCACCCCTCCGGTTTTGTCATCAGCACGTAAGTACCCACCTCCAAGGCAAGCTGCAGCGCCCCCCCCCTTACCAAGCAGGCCACCACCATCCCCGTCACACGTAAATGTTTATGTGCTTTTGTCAGCCGCTCCTCGGCACAAGCAGAGCTTCGATCGCTCCGAACTTCGGACTGCAACTTCTGCCTAACAGCACAGGGCTACCTTATCGCCCCCACCCCCGCCTCCACCCCACTTCTGCCTGGACCCGCCTCTTTTGGACTTTGAGCGAGGGCAATTTGGTCTGATTTCTTATTCCACCCACACCTGGTGAACCCCAGCCCCCCGCGACGGTGTGAAATAAAGATGACTTTAAAGTCCAGTAAGAACGAGCCCGCAGTCATTCTGGAGCGGGTCAGCGGAGTCCGCACGGCGCTCTCAGACCTCTATCTGGAACAGCTGCTGCAAAACAAGCCCAGAGCAGACAAGGTAAGACATCGCTCTCCTAGCACAACACCTAAACGTCGTATTTTCTCTCCCTATCTCCGTAGACGTTCCTCTCCTGTCCATCGTTCGCGTGTTTATGCGCGGTTTCGGTCATTATATGATGATACTATATTCCGTCATATTTCTGTGCTGGAGGATGCGCTGGCTGGTCCAGACTGGCGCAGCCCGGTTTTTTTTCCTTAAGCACAATCGATCGCAGACCCCGACTTCAGCCCGTCCACTAACCCGGGTAGGGGAGTCCAGTTTCTGAAGGATAAGAACAAAGAAAGTCACAGAGAGCTGTCTGATGTGAGATACACCACTGTGAAGAAACTTGCAGAGTCAGACTCGTAGTGGTCACCCAGTGGGCATAGGAATCAAACGTATTTTTAAAGGAGATGAAAAACACGGTCGTGTTATGTTTTACCTAACACTGTCAGACATTGCATATTGCAGGTTTAGCACCACTGGCCATTCTGGATAGTACCTAAAATGGCTAGACATTACAGCCCCTGGTTCCCAGCTCCACCAATGTGAAGAAAACTGTCATATGTTTCTCTTCAGTGCAATCCCCTCAAACCACTCTGAATGACTTCAGCGGAGGAATTCCCCATTAAGCATCTAAGGGAGCCTTTGGTGGAGCCCCCCTATCATTGATATTTGGTTCATTCCAAACCAAAACGTCTACTGTGTGTGTGTGTGTGTGTGTGTATATGTATGTATGTATGTATGTATGTGTGTGTGTGTGTGTGTGTGTGTGTGTGTATGAG
>JBBIGA010056698.1:0-12637 GCA_037576975.1 Alestes dentex
GGCAGAGGGATAGGGAGATAGAGAGATAGAGAGAGAGAGAGATATAGAGAGAGAGAGAGAGAGAGAGAGAGAGAGAGAATCAGAGAGAGAGAGAGAGTGATAGAGAGACTGTGTAAACGGGACTGAACCCAGAATTGAGCCCTGTGGGACATCGTTACTGTTTTGCACATTTACTCCAAAGGCACCAATAATACTGTTATTAGTGATTTTTATCATTTGTTGTGAGTTTTAAGGCCACTTTAGAGTGCCATCGTTGCTGCCATAGATGTTCCACAGAAACGCACTGACCAGCTGAAAAAGCTCTGGAGCAGCTTCACATGACCCTAAGGTCACTGTGCCTGTGAGCTAGCATGGTATAAATAATAATAATAATAATAATAATAATAATGATAATGATAATAGTAATAATAATAATAATAATAATAATAATAATAATAATACATTTAATTTATAAAGCGTTTTTCAAAATACCCAAAGACGCTGTATAATTTTAAATAGACAAACAAAACATGAGGGGAGGAACATATGGACATTAGACATGGTGTCAGGAGGAAGAGGCAGCGTGGAGTCTGGAAACTTGAACATCAGCTGAAGAAGGCGAGTTGGAAGAGGTGGGTCTTGAGTGACTGCTTGAAGGAAGGTAGAGTCTTTGATTGCCTGATGTGGGTGGGAAGGGCGTTCCAGAGGGAGGAGCAGCAAAACCCCTGTCTCCCCAAGTCCAGAGCTTGAATGGGAGAGAAGGTCAGAGAGGTAGGGAGGGGCTTGGCTGTTGAGGGCTTTGTAGGTGATCCTAAATTTGACAGGGAGCCAGTGAAGGTTGCGGAGGATGATGTGGTCACGTCGACGGGTGGAGGTGAGCAGCCGGGCAGCAGAGTCCTGGACATATTTGTGGAAATTAATTTCTCTGGAGCTCCATCCAGTACCTGACCTCACTAATGCTGAGAGGTTAAGGGTCTTGCTCAGGAACACAACAGTACTAATTTGGGCTTGAACCTGCAACTGTTACCTTCGGGCTCTCGGGTGCGTGTTTTATCCACTAGGCTAGTAAAACCTCTATATGAAGCTTTCTCTGATTTTACCTGTGTAAATGTTTTCCACTGCTGGGAAAAAATACACGTTTGTTCTGAATTAATCTGGATTATTTTCCACTGACAGGAAATGATACACATTTGTTCTGAATTAATCTGGAAGCTTTTGCATTGATGGTAAATTTAACTACAATATTCTCTAAGCATGTTTGTGGTGAGTTATGCTAGAATAAGCCTAACATGCAAGCATGCGTATGTAGACCAGAACATGACACACACACACACACACACACACACACACACACAGGAACATTACACACACACACAGGAACATCACACACACACACACACACACACACACACACACACATATACACATACATCACACACACTCACAGACACACACACACACACACACACTCACACTCACACTCACACTTACACACACACACACACACACACACAGTCATACAGAGTTAAACCTGATTATTTTCCATGTGAACTTGAAGACCATCAGAAAATTCCTCTTCCCTGTTTGTTTGGAATGAAAGTGGAGTTCATGTCCGACAGCAGGCAGTTCTGCTGATCAGGCAGTTTTTCACAGTGTTAGAATAATGAATCTGTGGAAGAACAATGAGGAAAACCTCATAACACACACACACACACACACTGTAGGGACTCCCAGAGAAGACTTCAGGGAAATGTTCACTAAATGCCCAAATCTGTGTACCAACGCTAAAAGAAGCGAACACCCACACACACACACACACACGGACACACAGACACAAACTCACACACGTTGTTGTTAAAAGCCAGAAAAGAAGGTGTAATATTAGTACTCTGCTCTTCTTCTGTGTTCAGTGGGTAATGAATGAATAAACAAAGAAAGAAAAAAAGAAAAAAACAAACAAACTATCCGCTGTGGTTTCTCTAAAAGCTCCTCACACCTTCAACACCAGAAGGGGCTTTACCAAGTCACGATGCCTCAGCTGGATGGCCGTCGGAGGCGAGGTACGACAGCTGAGTCTGTGTGGAAGCGGTTTCTGATACAGGAAACGAATGGGAGAACCCATGTTCTAGACCAAGAAGCTCAGGGTCATTTATTACTGAGAAACCTTTTAACTCTAGGACTTCAGTTAGATGCTCTTCGTTCTGCTTGAATGATTCATACGTCAGTCACTGTGTGTCTTAACCAACAGAAACATTCCTCTGAAACTGGTCAGGTTCAGGGACTGGGCTGGAAATGAGAGTCTTTGAAAGTCCTTCAGGAACCCTGGAGAACCGTTCCTCAAGACCACACAAAAATACAAGAAAGTCTGGATCTCTGGAAGAGAAATATGAAGAAATGAGGGATGGCTCAACACTTTTGCATGGTATCCATACAGGTTAGTCCAAATGCATGTTTATATTGTGCCTGTTTTCTTTTGCCTAATGTCCCTAATAATAAGTATCTGCACTTCCATTGCACTTGTAATCATCTTTATTGATTGTCTTTGTATTGTTTTACTTATTTATCTTTTACGCTTAATATTTGTATTCTATTTCTGTAAAGAACATTGAAAGGCTGTTGTGTATGATAACAGGCTACATGAATAAACTTGACATAAATAAACAAGTGCTGGTAGCTTATACCTCACCGATTAGCATGGTGCTAACAATGCCTGGTTAATATTCTGATTAATATTTAAGTGTTTTCCTGTAAAGGACACACAACAGAGAGAAAAATTCCAGCCCATTTCTGAATGGAGTGCCTGTTCTGGACACCAATGAGCCTATTAATTCCGCAGGCACTGATTAACTCCACCCTGATCACAGAAAGACTCGTTAATACACTCCAGAATACAAAGAGAGCCCTCGAAAGAGCCCAGCATGGGGACCACTCATTACTGAAATACACACACACACACACACATGGATCATTGATGTGGTTTCACGCTGGGGAAAAAAAATCAGCGTTCCTACATTCTGGCCAAAACAACGTGCAATCATTCAATTTGGCGCTCGTTAGCAATTCAGTGCTGAGAAATCAGATTAGCAAGTGTATGTGTGTGTGTGGGGGGGGTGTCAAGTATATGATTATGGTTCATTACCTGCTCACAAAGCTCGTGGCCTTGGTCAGGTGGAGGACTGTATCAGTTCTAAGCGCTTTCACTCAGAATTTGATGTTAGCTAATTAGCCTGAGAGCTCAGAGAGAGGAGGCGTCATAGAGACGACGGAAAACTTCCACCAGCTCAAATATTAACTCTGACAAGCCCACCCAGTCCCTGAACTCAATCGCCTTAGAAGAAACCTGGAATGTTTTCAGCATTTCTCACTGACCCCTGATGTGGTCAATCATCCAACACATTTCTGGAGTCCAAATCCAACACTAGAAGTCGATTACTGCAGAGCCCTCCTAGTGGGTCTCCCATCTTGTTACAGCTCGTACAGACCGCAGCAGCTTGGCTGGTCTTCAACAGCCCAAAAGGTCTCATGTCACTCCACAGATATCTGACCTTCATTGGCTACCCATGTCTGTCTGAATTAAGTTTGGTCATTAACTCTTACCTACAGAGTGACATCTAAGTCTGCACCCAGTTACCTTACACCCATCATTCAGCCTCATGTTCCTACTCGCTCCCTCCACTCCTCCAAGGAACATCGTCCAGCTGTGGCATCCCTACACACAAGGCAAACCCAGTCCAGACTGGTCTCATTCTGGTTCCCCGTCCAGACTGGTCTCATTCTGTTTCCCTGCTGGTCAAATGACCTGCTAAAGCAGACCAGAGCAGCAGAATCCTATCTTCAAAAACCTCCCGAAGACTCATCTATTCAGAGAGCATCTCTTCTCCTACTTGCAATACTTATACATAAAGATTATAGCACTTAGAACTCTCCTCTGGCTCCCCCACTGTCCTGAAGCTCCTCTGGTTCTCACACTGTCCAAAAACTTGAATGTTTCCTCAAATTGTACGCCACTTTGGACAAAAATGTGGGAAAAATGAATGGAATGCAATTAGTTCCCCAAACCTTTAAACAAAACCCCAGAGGAATCTGACCTTAGAGCAATACTTTCCAGGACAGACATTGTCTGAAATGACTGAAATGTTAATACAATGTAAATATACTGTTCCTAGACTTGAGATGTGTAAATACAGAAAAATCCAAAAGTAGACTTACTTTATGACATGAGTAAATATGCTATTTAATATATTGGATTGTGTAATTACACTAATTACACTAAAACTAATGTTAATACATGTGTTATTATTTATGTACAAATATGTTATTGCAAATATTGAGATGTGTAATTACACTAGTGCTAATAGATGTGTTATTACATAAGAGTAAATATGCTATTGCAATACTTGAGATGTGTAATTACAGCTAAACTGCTTATACACATGTGTTATTACATAAGAGAAGAATTATGCTGTAACTACAATTGAGATGTGTAATTACGGTTAAAACTAAAATGAATATATGTATTATAAGATAAATGTGCTATGGCAAATATTTTGATGTGTAATTAAAGTAAAAAAACCTGAATGTATTATACACATGTAATTACATACACTGTACTACAGTAATATACTATTGCCTGTAGTTACATTGTTGTTACATGTGTTGTAAATGTGTAATTGCAACACATGTAACAGTTATTAAAGTTAATAAGACTTGGGACCAAAATATTATGTAATAATAAAGTAAAATGACAGGCTGCTGCACCCATGGTGTGTGAATGAACAATACCACAGGTCTTTCCTTCCAGCTGGTGTCAGATTCTACAATATATATATGTATATATACACATTCCCTCCACCCCACACACACACACAATGTATATATTTGTATATATAAAATTTGGATATATTATATTGTTATAGTGTATAGTTTCTATTGTTTATTCTGCTTCTACTTTCTTCTTTTGTAATGTCCACTTTGCTGTTGTAACAATACACATTTCCCACTTGTGGGACTAAGAAAGAGTTATCTTATCTCTTACATTCACTAATCCAGTAAGAGGTGTAATTACAGTAAAAATGAACGTACTGTGTGTTATTATATTGTTGTTACATGTGTTGTAAATGTGTAATTACATAGTAATTAGGGAACAAAGCATAATATAATCAGCTAAAATGAACTAAACTACTTGCACTAAATATTGTCTTGTTTTCTCCAGTTCTACTGTTGTTCTTGTGTTTTTCTTGCACATTATTGTCCCGTCTGCACTTGTGGTCTTGTGATGCTCCGTTCTGTTCATGTGTTGCCCCATGGTCCTGGAGGCACATTGTTTTGTTTCACTGTGTGCTGTGTGTATATGGTCCTACTTAAAACCTACTTTACTACACTAATCCAGCTGACAGATTGGATTGACTCATCTCTTGACAAATTCTCACCAGTGTGTGTTTGGGGGTCTTGAGTTCTAAAGGAATGACTGAAAAACTTTCTTCCGCTAAAACTGAGTAGTAAAGTGTACAGTTGTTTGTATGTGTTGTGCTGTGTTTGTGTTGTTGTTGTTGTTATTGGCAGGCTCTGGGCCTCGTGTGACCACTCATGGAGATTCCTCTCCTCCCCTGCACCCCCCGCTGGTGTAATTAGTGTAATTAGGATCAGACGATGCTGCTTAATTGGAGAGGAAAGAGCGCGTGAGGCGGCGACAGGAGGTTCCCACACGGGACGATGAGACACAGCCGAGAAAACAAGTCTGGAAGAGATTTTTGCCATTTTCGCAGCAAAGCGGTTGTCCTGGGACCTGAACGCTGCACTCTACAGCTGAAATGTTCACATCAATCAGGTGAGCTGATGAGTTTGATCAGAAATGCTGGCCCAAGTGTTCTGAGGTAATGGAAACAGTACTGTTTGTGTAGGAATAAATTTGATTTGAAAACTGGATTAATGGATAGTATTTGGAGGAAAAAAGTCTTTATTTTCATCTTTAATCCTTAGAACACTGAGGGTATTTTTATCCCATTTAAGCATTACTTTTTATTTTCTAACATTTAAAGCCTTAAACAATGGGTTATAGATAAGTTTCTTATATTCTTTTTTTAAAGCACAACCTAGCCAATAATAAAGACATTTGGACAAAACTGACTCAAATTTTTTTTTACTGTAAAATCCACAAACATACATATTATAATCTTTAGATTACACACATTACTAAAGAGCATTACAGATGCAATGTTTACTCTAAAGGTGCTGATGGAGAAGTACAGCGAAGATCAGAAAGAGTTGGATTGGCTCTTTGTGGGCTTGGAGAAAGCATACAACAGGGTGCCTCGGGAGGAGTTGTGGTATTGTATGAGGAAGTCAGGAGTGGCAGAGAAGTATGTGAGAGTGGTACAGGTTCTGCAGTATGACAATAGTGAGGTCTGCTGTGAGAGCGACTGATGGTGAAGGTGGGTTTACACCAAGGATCAGCTCTGAGCCCTTTCTTGTTTACCATGGTGATGGACAGGTTGACAGATGAGATCAGACAGGAGTCCCTATGGACTATGACGTTTGCAGATGACATTGTGATCTGTTGTGACAGTAGAGAGCAGGTTGAAGAGGGATGGAGATATGCTCTAAAAGGAGAAGAATAAAGGTCAGTAGGACTACGACAGAATACCTGTGCCTGAATGACAGGGAGGACAGTGGAGTGGTGAGGATGCAGGGAGTAGAGCTGGCAAATGTGGAGGAGTTCAAATACTGGAGGGTCCAGTCTAGAGTAATGGGAGGTGTGAAAGAGAGGTGTAGAAGAGAGCGCAGACAGGGTGAAATTGGTGGAGAAGAGAGCGTGGGCAGTGTGGAGTGGGTGGAGAAGAGAGTACAGGCAGGGTGGAATGGGTGGAGAAGAGAGTGCGGGTAGAGTGAAAGGAGTGGAGAGGAGAGCGAAGGAGGGATCTGTGTGGTGGCAGGAGTGATTTGTGTGGTGGAATGGGTGGAGAGGAGTAGCAGGAGCGATTTGTGGGACGGAATGGGTGGAGGAGAGTGGCAGGAGTGATCTGTGACAGCCAGGTTCCAGTAGGTGTGAAAGGGAAGGTGTAGAAGATGATAGTGAAACCAGCTGGTTTCTGGTTTGATGGTTTGAAGATTTGCTTTGGGAGTGTGTTGGGTTTTTTTTACATTTTTTTGCATTGTGACAGTCATATCTGTGATGTCACAGATTCTCTCTGACGCACATTTTGATGGAGTCTCAGCCATTCTCTCTCTACCCACATATTACAGAGCTGACTCGACCACAAAAATGGTGATCAACCAATCATTTACACATGCACTGCAGCAGATACTAACGGATGTTTTGCTCCTGGAACCATGTCCATATTTCAAAAACTGTAGGAGGAGAAGAGGTGCCAAATTCAGATATGAATAATAATAATAATAATAATAATAATAATAATAATAATAATAATAATACATAAAAAGTACGGTAGTGTGATTGTGTCAGAAATTTCTCCATCTGGAAATCACTGTATGTGTTGTGTCTCTGGAAATAGTCTGACCACTCACAGGAAAACTGGTTCTGGGTCTGTGCAGAGAGACACATGGTTAACATGGAAAAACGATGTTTGGGAGGGAAATATCAAATATGGTCCTTTTGTTCTATTCCAGCTCATAGATTGCTGCATAATTTCTCTTATAAAAATGTATTTCAAAAATAAATTTAAGTTTAATTTTTAACCCTCTAAGCGCCAAAGTCACAGAATTGCGACAAGACATCATCATGAATAAAATAGACTGTAGTTACAAATATCATGTAATATAGTATTTGTATTCCCTACCACAAGTTAGCAGACATGTATTGCTTCGATTTAAGACCAAAATTACGTCATCTTCCTGTTCAATGTTTCGAGTAAATAGCAGTGGAAACAAGCCTCATGTCACTGGTGTGGAGGTAGTCAATGGACATTACGAGCGGCATAGCTCCACGGGGCAAGCACCAATCCCCGTCAAACTTCACAGGCTGATAGGGCTCGGTGAGACCTTTCCAATGACCCAAGCACGACGCTCTCCTCCCTGGAGAACCGGCGCTACGGTCCCATGCATGCGGACATTCGGAGCGGCATAGCTCTGCGAGGCAAGCACCAATCCCTGTCAAACTGTTAGATAGGGCTCTCTGAGACCTTTCCAACGACCCCTCGTTTGCCATAATAGCCCCCGGCGATCTGGAGTTATTAGCCAAAAAAACAGTTCACCTCACCCCGCTGTCCCATTACTTTTGTCCCCCACGGACCTTCCGAGCAGCATAGCTCTGTCCATTGGAAAGGGCTGGAAATAGTGGTGATAATGGTGGCTGGGTTTGTTTGAGAAACGAGGAAGTGTATCAGGACTGGATCAAATGCTTTGATGAGCCTCTGGGTGTATAAACGTCATAATAGCATCATAATATGCAAATTAGATGGGTATATTTATACCCCACATAAACTTCGGGTCATGCCCAACATTTTTCTAATTTACAGTAAGTCTCTATCTTTAACCCCTTTTAAGCCACAAGCTTTTGAAATATTGTTGTCAAAATCCAGAATAAAAAAAAAACCTGGCACTTAAAATTAAGCTTAAATTGTAATATTAGAAAATAAAGCGTCACTAAATTTAAGAGGATTATTGAGATCGTGAGCATCCTCTCAAACGTGTGTGTGTGTGTGTGTGTGTGTGTGTGTGTAAACGTTAGTGAGTGTAATTAGTGCTGCTAGTATTTTCTCCCTTGCCACTACCAGCAAACTCATTACATTACACACTCTGGTGTGTGTGTGAGTGTGTGTGTGTGTGTGTGTGTGTGTGTGTGTGGGTTTCCTGCATGCCAGTATTAATCTCCACCTCGCCTAAAGTTCATTCTAGAGAAAAATGTTTATTAAGAAATGAAGGCTCCGCCCCCGGACGCTGCAGGCTGTTCCGTTTATGATTGTTTTTGTGGGTTGAAGGTCCCTTCTGATGAGGACCTTAACAATGGGCTTTAACGAGGGCTGTCTAATTACACAGCACACATGCTCCCTCATTCACACACACACACACACACACACACACACACACACACACACACACTCCTGAGGAGAGCTGCAGGTCAGAGAGGAGTTGGCCTGTCATTCTTTCCTCCTTCCCTCTGTTTCTCTCCTCCTGTGTACTGCAGCACTAAAAATAAATAAGGAGAGGTGTAGGGATAAATGAAAAGAGGGAGACTGGGACAGGGGACCGGGGACGGGGGACAGGGGATGGGGGGCAGATGTTGGGCTAATACGAGTTCATTTTAAAGCCAGCTGGAGTTTATGATGCCCCGTGGAAATGATCCTCAATTATTCTGCGCACACATACACACACACACACACATACACACACACACACACACACACACACACACTTATCCACCCATCTGACCTCCCTCTCATTTTCTTGTTTTGTTTTCTTACTTCAATAGCCTGGACCTTTCGGGAGTTTTTGCCAAAAGTGGTAAAACAAACCTGCAGCACCAGTCAAAGTTCTGGACACGTCTACTCATAGAAGATGTGTAAACAGAATGGGGCACAGTATTGACCCCTGTGGAACACCTTACCCTTGTCTTTTGCCTTTTCCCACATAAAATAAAATAGAAGTGAAAAAAAAAAACCATCTAGATCTAAACTAAATAACACATTCTGTGTCTTCTCTTTTAGGTTCTTCAAAGTAGCCCCCTGTTGCCTTCATTGCAGTGTTTCTGGACACCTCTACTCATAGAAGATGTGTAAACAGAATGGGGCACAGTATTGACCCCTGTGGAACACCTTACCCTTGTCTTTTGCCTTTTCCCACATAAAATAAAATAGAAGTGAAAAAAAAAAACCATCTAGATCTAAACTAAATAACACATTCTGTGTCTTCTCTTTTAGGTTCTTCAAAGTAGCCCCCTGTTGCCTTCATTGCAGTGTTTCTGGACACCTCTACTCATAGAAGATGTGTAAACAGGATGGGGCCCAGAACTGACCCGTGTAGAACACCTTTCAGATCCTTATTTTTGCCTTTTCTCACATAATATAAAACTGAAAACTCAAAACTCTGAAATAACACATACTGTGTCTTTTATTTTAGGTTCTTCAAAACAGACCCCATTGCTCTGTTAAACTTTCGGGCAAAAACCATATACTCAGTCTGATGGTTACTTCTCTTAAATGGTTATGGGATCATGTTACTTTACTTCTTCAAAATCCTCACACAATGGAATAAATTGAAAAGTAAAAGAGAAAACCCAGTAGTCATTATTCAGCATTGTGTGAAATCAGTTTATCCTTTCATTTTCACATACATACTCATCCAAGCACACAAACAGCAGGGCAGGTAGGTTTAAACAGAGACCACATGCTGAGTAAATAAGTCTAGACTGAGCAGGTGTTTAGCAGCTAATGGGCCATCAGCTAATTATGCGTGTGTTTTGGGGGTGATAATCACTTACAGTTACACATGTGCTGGTGTTGGGTAACTCTGTGATGTTAACATTAATGTGGACTCAGTCCTTTAACTAGAACTCCAGTCACACTATGGCCATTTCTGAACAGCTGTGGCATCACAGGAAATTGAACTTGGGATCTCCTTATGATTGATGGTAAGGAGGTTGATAGGGCCAACGTTCAGATGATTGATAAGCCCAATACTTAGATAATTAAAAGGCCAAACACTTAGACATGTGATAGGTCTAACACATAGATGATTGAAAAGCCCTACACTTAGATGACTGACAGAGCCAATGCTTGCATAGCTGAAAGGCCACCACCAAGACAGTTGATTGGGCCAACACTTAGACGATTGATATTCCAAACACTGCGATGGTTGAAAAGTCCTATGGTAACATGGTTGACAGGCCCAACACTTAAATTGATTGATAAAGTTAACACTCACATGATCAAAGGGCCAAAACTTAAATGGTTGATAAGGCCCGACACTTAGACAATTGATAAGACCAACATTTAGATAATTCATAAGGTCCAACACTTAGACAACTGATAGAGCCAACACTTACATGGTTGACAGGGCCACCACCTAGATTATTGTTAAGGGGCAAAAATTTGATGATTGACTACCCCAACACTTGGATGGATGATAAGACCAAACACTTAAATGGTTAATAGGACCAAAACTTAGATGATTGATGGAGCCAACACTCACATAGTCAATAGGGCCACCACTCAAACGGTTGCTAAAGCAAACACATACAGTTAATAAGGGATGACAATTAGATGACTAATAAGCCCAACACTTAAATGGCTGATAAGGCTAACACTTAAATGGCTGATAAGGATAACCCCTAAATGGCTAACTGAGTCAACACAGATGATTGCTAAGCCCAAAACATAGCTGGCTAATAGGGTCAACACTTAGACAATTGCCAAGGCCAGTCCTTAAACAGCTGACAGGCCCGACACTTAATAATTGCTAAGCCCAAAACTTAGCCCAAAAGAGGGCCAATAAGGTCAAAACTTAGACAGTTGATAAGGTCACTAGACGGTTGATAAGGCCAACACTTAGATGTTTAATGAGGGCCAACAAGTACATGATTGATATGCCTAATGGTTGATAAAGCCCAAAATTTAATTGGCTGATAAGCCCAACACTTAGACAGCTGGTAGGCCCAACACTTGGGCGGTTGATCAGCCCAATAGTTAGACAGTTAAAAGGCCAAAAACGTAGTATGTTGAAAAGTCCAACACTTAGTCAACAGGACCATTACCTAAACGTTTGACAGGGCCAACACTTAGATGAACGATAACCCCAACACATAGATGGCTAAGAGGGTCAGTGCTTAAACAATTGACAGGCCCAACAATTAGATGGTTGATGTGGTTGGTATGCTCACCATCTAGATGGTAAGAGCCACCACTTAGATCGGGGGTCACCAACATGGTGCCCCCGAAGACCACAGGAGTCGCCCGCGGACCTGTTCTAAATATAGCACAAAAAACTCACCAATGAGTTTAAAACATGTTTATTATACATGATGTTTAGGTAAACTCTGTTCTAGTGTGTCAAACTGGTAGCCCCTCGTATGGCTCAGTGCCTGTGAAGTAGCTCTCAGTTTCAAAAAGGTTGGTGACCCCTGACTTAGATGATTGATGACAACCAACACTTAGATAACTGAAAGATTGTCAGTTGATAGACACTTAGATGGTTGACAGTGCCAACACCTAAATGGTTGATAAAGCCAACGCTCAGATAGCTGATTGGGTCAACGGTTAGACAGTTAGATGACTAATAGGCTCAATGCTTAAACAGTTAGATGACTTAGATGGCTGATATGGTTGGTATGGACTCCATCTAGATGGTTAATAAGGGTCACCACCTAGATGACTGTTAAGCCCAACACTTAGACAGTTGATATAGATGGTCGACAGGGCAGCCACTTAGATGGTTGTGTCCCTTGAAAGTCCACGCCAGAAACTGTTTTAGGGATCCAGATTAGGTGTGGTTTCTCAGAATCTTATCGTGTGATATGGTCCCTGACTGCTATAAATATTTACAGCCAGTGAATCTTTCTTTCATACCAATCACTCCTCTCTTACATTCTTTTATGTGTTTTCTTTAACTCTCCCTCTCTCTCTCACACACACACACACACACACACAAACACACCCTTCACTCACACACCCCCACCTACGGTCAATTTAGAATCCCCAATTCACAT
>JBBIGA010056719.1:0-12637 GCA_037576975.1 Alestes dentex
AGAGAGAGAGAGAGAGAGAGAGATATATGATATATATATATATATATATATATATATGTTTATCTGAAATCTGTTCATCTTCATCTCTCAGTATGACTGTAGTTTAAGCTAAAACAACAACACGGAGACCTCTTAGCTGGAGTAGCTCTTGTAATCTCTGGGCAAAATATCAAAACTGTAGCCAGAAAACATCCAACACGTCATCATGAGTGCTATTTCATGATTAAAAATACTAGATTTTGAGGCGAACATCCAAGTACACTACATACACACACATACACAAAAACACTTAGAGGTCAGCCTGTGTCACACTCGTAAGCTTCAGTGAATTCAGGAAGAAGTGCTGTGGTTCAGTAACAGATAACCTTCCAGATACAGTTTTTCACCGTAAACCTGCAGCAAATGGTACATTTGAAATTGAAACGCTCTTGGTTGGTTTATTCTTGGTTGATTGAGACCATCTCTGTTTTTCCATTCATATAAAATGTTCACACAATGTAAACAATAGCTGGAGTTTTAAGGTTGTGACATGAAACTGACACGAAACCGTGAAGATTTTTGTTCCAACAAGCTGTAAATCCAGTTGTCGCAATTATTGGAATATTAAATGAAAGGAATAACCATTGATGTATAGTGAATCATAGCATTAATCATAATACAGCATTAATAGTTCTTTATTATGTTTAAGCCCCCACAAAAAAAAGAAAAGAAAATTCAGGAAATATGAATAGAATGTAACAAAACCTTTAATAAATTTCTTCAAAATATTTCTTCTTAGGCCTTGTTCACGCAGACAACTCAAAATTTTTAGCTTAGCTTATCTGAGCAGGACAGAATAAAAAAAGTCACATGGAATCTGATTCCTTTTCCTATCAGATTCCAATCAGATACAAGCCAATTTTCAGAGGTGGTTTCCAATCAGATTCAGATCAGGATTTCCCGGCAGGAGACTCAGGGTGCTTTCACACCTACCTCGTTTAGTACGGACCTTTTTGTTTAGTTGGAATTTAAATAGCAGATGTGACAGGTTTCTTGAACCATGGGTCAGACTGAAGCCTGGGATTTGCCGGCAGTGTGAAAACACCTTTTTGGATGGTTTGGCTATTGAAGAAAATGAACTGTGGCTGCTGTAGTTTTACAGTGAGTTTCAGAAAAAAATTCAAACTTTCTTTGAATATTAATAGTGGAGCCTATTAACCTGTTAGCTAACGTTATCTTCTGACCAGGTCATCCTACTCGAATGTCATGTTTAGCTCATGCTCTAGTTAATAAAATACTATTTTGTTGTGCGATTGTCCTTAAATATGCACAGTCTAAAGACACAAATGTGACAAGTTTGCCCCTCCCTGGCCAGTGTACCCACATCATGACTGTCGGAACCAGTGTGGTTTTCGAGATTCGGTTGCTTGTAACTTGAAATCTGACCTCTGTGATTTAGCCTGCAGTGTGAACAAAGTGTCAACCAGAAACAAGCACAAGTAGTAGAACAGCGAGATCTTCCAGTTTGCTTCCTCCATACACTTTGGTGTAGAGCTCTGCCAAAGTTAAAGCTGTGCCCAAGTAATTTTCTCTTGGCTACGTTAACGACGAAGAGGCCGAAGCTCAGCCTGGAAAATGCAGTGCAGAACACTTGGCCCCATTTATATTTTGTATTAGGTGTGTCGGTGCATGGCTGCACTCTATCAGCTCCATCAGCACCTCAGCACCTCCACTTACACTCTATCTAAGGCCCATGTTAGACCAGGATGCAGTAAATATTGTAAACTATGTCTTAAGGGATGTGAAATCCCAGACATTTATAATTTAAGTTCAATTAAAAATCAATTTTAAAAATCAAACGATCTTTTTTTTTTTCAGTGCAGTGCAGAACACTTGACCCGATTCATTTTTTGTATTAGTCTCATACAGAGGTGTTTCTGTGCATGACTGCACTCTATTAGCTCCATCATGACTTCAGCACCTCCACTTACACTGCACTGTATCCAAGGTCCATGTTAGACAAGTATGCAGTAAATACTGTAAACCTTATGGGCTGTGAGATCCCAGACATTTTGGATTTAAGCTCAAATTAAGATCAATTTAAAGAATCACACAATCATTTTCTGGGGTTTTTTTTCTATCCGAGAAACCAAGACATGAGGAAAGAAGATACCACAATTAATTAAGTGCAATAGTGCTCCATAGTGATTGATGCTCTGTAGGACAGACTCAGCATATTAACTTTCTTTGCTTCAGGTGTTCTGGATGAACACAGTATGTCATTTTAATTATGTGACCTAGTTAAAGTTTTTGTTCGCTAAATTTGAACTGCAACTGGGACAGTCCTGTTCCATGTACATGGGCCCCAAGCTTTGAAGCAAAAGATTCAGACTGCTGTTATGTGTCTCAAGCTAAACAGAGGACCAGTTTTGGAGAAATTGTATGTGTTATATAAATTACACTATGTTTATCATTTTGTTTAGAATAATTCTAATACTTTTGACCATAAACACACCTGTATATACTGAAAATATGCCAGAAATTCACAGTATCTCAAATATATCCAGGCAAACATCATCTACTACACAAACTTGAAGGTGAATTCCACTGACTTTTTAGAATTTCTGAATTGTTGATGTGTAAACAAAGTCATTCACAGACGTTTGATGCAACGGTGAAGGTTTGAAATGGTGCACTGTAATTCCTTTATAATGCAGTTCCTTCACAATGGTGGCGATGGGAACCAAGACATCACGAATATAAACATATTATTTACGCTTCAAAACCGCAAATGAACCTACAGTTTAAATGTAATTAACGTTTTTTTTTATGAGATTTTAAATGTAGTGATAATGATCTTAAAATAGTAGTATTTCAAACTTTTTTTTTCATCTTTATGTTTGGAATCTGCTGAAATTTTGATATACTGGTGGAGTTCCCATGTAGCATCACTGGACTAATCTGATGAACACTGTCATTCATGTTATCAGTTTAGTTAGCGACCAGCTATCAGTTTTGTTAGCGACCAGTTCAGTGGAAAGTTAATGGGAGAGTGCAAAGCTCCTAAATGTCTTCTAACAGAGGTTCGATTCTTTCAGAGACCAATTACAGAATAAAATTGACATAATTATTTGTATCGAATTGGAATCAGAATCAGAAAAGTTGACTGATCCCAGAGGATATTTGTCAGAATCAGAAAACTTTTCCATCAAAATTACTGCATAACTCAGTATTTGTGGAGGTCATACAAAGTGTTTGATGTGCGAAGGTTCACAATCAATAACACTGACAGTGAGTTCCTTTCTTACCATGCATTCTTCTCTGTACTTGAGTTATCTTGGACTTTGTCATGACCCAAGTATGGTTCCAATTCAAAGTCCACATCCACCCAAGTACAGATCAAAGCATCCTCGACTCATGGGTTTAGCATCAGGAGGAGACTTGTTAAGTAGTCAGGTTGTCCTCAATATTTCTCACCACTGGCACATTCATTTTTATGGATATCTTAATTAATATGTCTTTCAGTAAAAGGAAAGGTAGTTTGGTGTTTTACATGCTATTTTACTGTAAATATTGATTAGGTGAAAATGACTTTGGAGCCGAGCTGAGCTGTGATGTTAGCAATAACGCCGCTGATTTCAAGAGTCTAGACTCCCCATCTGTACCTGCTAGACCTAAACTGCCAAGACTAGAGGTCCATACGTGACATACTCCATACCGAGAGACGTCCTTGATTTACATTCTGTATTGGTAGATTGGGGTCTTCACGTTCACAAAGTGTTTCAGTGTTTACCAATCAAAAAAACACATGGCAAAAATATAAAGGACGTTTTTTTTCTTCGCGATCTGTACAACAATTACTTTTCAGGAAATTCAAATCATAGTTAAAGATAAGAACTTCCATGCTTAGAAAACAACTCTAATTACCAAATGTCTTATATCAGCTAACAGATATATAGTATATAGCACATATATGGCACATATATTAATGTTAATGTAATATCTTTTAGTTAATGTAATAGGATCTTATAGTTAATGTAATAGGATTTTTTATTTTGATTTTTTATTATCACTTCACTCAGCTGAAGATTTAGAATCTGCATTTCGAGTTACAAGCGATGTAAAAAAACCCCACAAATGCTACGAAGAAGCACATACAGGCATACGTGGAAGGTCTTTTCAGTAATGCCTTGTATATATATATATATATATATATATATATATATAAAAATAAATAATGCATTGTATATATATATATATATATATAAGGTTTTCCATATGCTGTTCATCCTTGCTAGAGGAGAATACTACCACCATCAGGAGCAGCTCAGCTTCTACTGCAGAACCCAAAAGGAGACATAAACTGATGGTCCTCACTCTCTGTATATGTTTCCTCAGTCGCATGCCCCAGTACAGCATTAGTGTGCTGCAGCAGTTCTGCTCAGGCTCAGGCCTGCTGTGTCTTTAGCTCGCGCAAGCTGCTCTGGGTTTTTTCCACAAGCCTCTGCCGCACAGCTCTAGTGGATTTCACTAAAGCGTGATACATCTGTCAGAGGGAAGCGTTTAAACTGAACCATGAGCAAGCAGCAGATGGAACAGCCTTCGATTTACATAAATTCTCTGCTCTTGTGCTTTTTTGCTGACTTATTTGGTTTCTGTGTGAAGTCGTTTGCAGGAGTTTGAACTAAATTTACATTTTGTTTTTTTCCTAAATGAAAATAATTACACCTCCTCTGCACACAGCACACTTACATATGTAATAATTACACCTCCTTCTCTCTCCAGTCATCCAGCATGATGCTAATCATCACTGGTGTTTGTTAGATTATTGTCAGTTAGCATTTCCCCCTGCTGTCCAATGACGTTCCATAGGTGTCAGTCCAAAAAGATGTGGGGGTGCTTCATCATGGAGGAAGCTCATGCTTGTCTTCACCCTCCCAATGTTGGTGGTATCAGATTTTTTCCACTACATCGGTTTAGCGCAACTCCTTAATGTTGAAGTGCTAGGTAATATTTCACCTAATGTTTGACTGAGGTGCAATACAGGGCAGCCAATTGCAACGGAGGTCATATACATGTATCTTAAATGTCTTAGAGGCACAGAAACAAGACTTTTTAACTCTAAGAGATAAAGAGAGGCTGGAAAAATGTAATGTGGAACTGAATTAAGACCTTTTTAGGAAAAAAATGTAGGATAAGGCATTCTAAAACCCTGAACTAGCCCTTTCTTGGCCCCTACAACATCTCTGTCTATGGACCAACATACTCCTCACATGAAGGGGATATTCATTTGACCATATGATCGACATACAGAATAAAACAATAGTATAGTCACACAATGTAAAGGGTAGCTGGAGTTTTGTAATCATGTAAAAAAATAAAATAAAATAGTGTAAATTCTAACATCTCCACTTCTTTATAGGAATACTCCAAAGTTTTCAGCCTGATCTTTTTCTGCCGCATCGGTAGCATACAGTCAGTCATTTTGACCTGTTTCCTGGACTTAGAACAGGAAACCCATACACTTATGATAGAAGACAACAGGCAGCTACTGAATTATGGGTCTAAATAGTGTGTTCATAGCAGACAGAGCAACAATGGACTGTTCCTGTACTGGGACACTGAAGAACTGAATGGAGTGCTGAACTGTGAGCTGAGTGATGCTGATGCTGTTGCAGTGATCGGATTCTCGTCCAGTGATGCTCATATTTTCCTCGGAGGTCTGCTGGACCTGCTCAGTGTCACATGCATAACAACTGAGGCGGGGAGGTCCGTGAGGTTGTGTTCACACAAACCCCCAAACACACTCAGCCCACAAAATGTGGTCGCACAACACACACACACACACCCCTAAAACACAGCCGCCCAGTACAGGAGGGTCCCTTTGTCTCTCTCTTTTTATCTCTCTCTCTCTCGCTCTGTCTCTCTCTCTCACTCTCTCTCCCCTCTGTCCAGCCTTGCTCTCGGAGTGTGTTGCAGATGCTTTAATGCAGCCTCTCCCTCCATTTCCCTCTGCCATTCTTCCTCTACACACTCCTCTCTCCCTCGCTCTCTCTCTGCAGTCAATCTGCAGTGATGCTCTTGCTGAGCTTTTTTTTTCACACATATGTCACCAGCTGGCAAGCACAGGAAATAAAGCCTCTCTGGATGCACTAATCGCAGGCAAACACACACACATACACACACACACACACACACACATGCATGGTCTGGTTGAGAATGTGCTGTATTCACAATCAAAACAAAAACAATCATATGCCACAGAGGAAGAGCCTACCTTTATTTCTCTCCACGTAAGTCTGGTTGTTTCTCTCTCTCTCTCTGTCTATCTGTCTATCTCTCTTGCTCTCCCTCTCCCAGACTGTCTCTTCACTGATCCTTTCACTCTCCGGCTGTTGCTGCCTCCCTCCTCTCTCTCTGTCTCTCTCTCTCCCTCCTCTCTCTCTGTCTCTCTCTCTCCCCCTCTCTCTCTGGCTCTCTCTCCCTCACCCGCACACACAAACCCCCTCCTCTCCTCCTATTTCTTACTGTCCTCCCAGCCCCTCCCCTTGATTCACAACACTATTTTCTCTCTCTCTCTCTCTCTCTCTCTCTCTCTCTCTCTCTCTCTCTCTCTCTCTCTCTCTCTCTCTCTCTCTCTCGCTCGCTCTCTCTGTGTGTGTCTCTCACTCTCTCTCTCTCTCTCTCTCTCTCTCTCTCTCTCTCTCTCTCTCTCTGTGGTCTACTCATTACATTAGCAGATCGGTGTAGTAACAGATGGAGGAGTGGTGTGTTTGTGATGCTTCTCTTTGACTCCATCACCATCTCTTGCTCTCTTCCTCCTGCCTTTTCCACAGATAACTGTCTTCACTTCAGCAGCTCTGACACCCTGAGCTCTCACTGCCTGATTAGAGTCGAGGGAGAGATGCAAAAGCAGATGGAGGAAGAAAAGAGCCACTCCCTCCTCTCTCCATCCCCCTCCCCCTCCCGGGTCCCACACTCACCTCTCCTCCTCAGGCTGGAGCTCCAACTGCATCTTTGTCTGTCAGCATGCATCGCCTGGATGAAACACATATGCTGTATTGTCATGGTAATTTAGCAGCCGCGCGCACGTGTGTGTGTGTGTGTGTGTGTGTGTGTGTGTGTGTGTATGTGTGTGTGTGTAAAGGATCTCGGTATAACTCCGAAAAAAATTCACACATATGGACATTAGAACACATCATGAGGAGTAAACAGACCATTAAAATAATAATCCAGGTAATTAACCGAAATTTTTAAAGCATGTGTGTGTGTGTGTTTGTGTTTTCATACAAAAGCTGAAAGAGTTAAACCATTTTGGTTACTGAGAATAAGATGTGGTTCTAGTCTTAGGGTTAGGCTCACAAAATGTATTTAGGGCATATATAAGTGTGTGTATATATGTATAAGAACTAAATATATTTCATATATACATGGGATACATTCTTATTATACATAGCTACTTATCATTGACAAAACCTTCTTTCTCAATCTTCTCCAATTGTCCAATTCCTGCAATTCCCCCTCTCACATAATCGTACTAACAATGGGGCGGGGGGTGGGGGGGGTGGGGGGGGCGTGTTTGAAGGGAAGCTCTACTGCATCTTTTCTAAACACCATATCACTGGATAAGAACTTGCATGCTTGGAAAACAACTCTAATTACCAAATGTCTTATATCAGCTAACAGATATATAGTATATAGCACATATATGGCACATATATTAATGTTAATGTAATATCTTTTAGTTAATGTAATAGGATCTTATAGTTAATGTAATAGGATTTTTTATTTTGTTTTACATGGAGCTGTAAACAGCAGTGTACCAGGGCATTTCCAAATTATGTTAAAAATCAAAATGTTTTGTACTGGCAGCAACAATATACGTATGTACTACATGTCTGACATTTTATTGTGTTATTACATTATTATTGTCCAAAGAAAAACATGTATCTGGATTTTTTTTTTTTTTTCATTTTTTTTTTCTCATTCCTATCACTGAAACGCACTAATCACCTTTGCTGAGCACAGCCCACAGAGATCTGGTGAATGTGGAGGCCAAGTCAACATCTTGAACTCTTTGTCATGTTCTTCAAACCATTCCTGAACAATATTACTAGTGAGGCAGGGCACAGTATCCAGCTGAAAGAGGCCACTGCCATTAGAGTAAAACATTGCCATGCCCAATGTGTAGGGAGGTGGAACGTGTCTTGCCTTCTTCCCATAGTGTATCCTGGTGTCATCTCTTCCTCATGTAAGCAACACACACACACACACACACACACACACACACACACACACATCACGCATGCTTCCACATGATGTAAAAGGCCACCTTTTTCCATTGCTCCATGGTTCAGTTCTGATGCTCACGTGTCCATTGTGGGCACTTTTTTGGGGTGGACAGAGGTTAGCATGGGTACTCTGTCTGGTCTGCAGCTACGTGGCCCCATACACAGCAAGCTGTAATGCACTGTGCTTTCTGGCACCTTTCTATCATAGCCAGCTCCCCCATACTCATCTATGACCAATCAGTACCCATCAGTACCCATAACCCTGCTGCTGGTACACCAGTTGTCCTTCCTTTGGTCACTTTTGGTATTATGGAACACCCAACAAGACTTTTGTTTTGGAGATGCTCTGTCCAGCCATTTCTATTTGGCCATTTGCCCATTTTTCCTGCTTCCAACAGATCATCTTCAAGAACTGTTCCTTTGCTGCCTAATGTAATCACCCCTGTGATTATAATGTTGTTTACTTCACCTTCCAGAGGTTTTAATGTTGAGGCTCATCGGTGTATGAACCCTTCACTCTTATACTGCATTAAAAAGGCTGCGTTTGTATGTTTGTGTGTGTCCGATCCATGCAGCCCTCTGTGACATTTAAACCACGCGAACATCATGTGGGTCATCCCCATTTCAGAGCCGCGCGACAATTAGTGCAGAGGTCATTAAGGGTCGTTAAGGTTATTAAGGGGTTTCTGTCTAATTGATTCAAAGGCAGCATCTGTTAACCCTGATCAGTCTCCAGGGGAAAGAAAGCCTTAAAGGAGCCTTTCTGCCTGTCAACACACACACACACACACACACACACACACACACACACACACACACACACACACTGACTCACAATAGGGATTTATATGTGTGCATCATTACTTAAATGTGTCTCCAAAATCACACTTTAAATAACCATTATTCAGAAATAGCTCTTGAGTATATTCACAGGAATCATACATTATATGGACAAAAGTATAGGGACGCCTGACACCAACAAGGACTTGAATGACATTGCATGTAGAGATTTATTCATGGAGACTTTAATATGGAGTTGGTCTCCATTTGCAGCTATAACAGCTTCCACTCTTCTTGGAAGGCTTTCCGCAAGATTTTGGAGTTTCTGTGGGAATTTGTGCCCATTCATTCTGTAGAGCATTTATGAGGCCAGACACTGATGTTGGACAAGAAGTTCCAGTTCCAGTTCATCCCAAAGGTGGTGGATGGGGTTGAGGTCAGGGCTCTGTGCGGGCCAGTCAAGTTCATTGTCATGCTGGAATAGAAAAGGTTCTTCCCCAAACTATGTTTTGGTATGCTAAATCATTAATATTGTCCTTCACTGGAAGTAAGGGCCCTAGCCCGAGCACTGAATATATTGTAGATTTTTCTTTAAAATGATTCTTAACCAGTCTGTGAGTCAGTCTGTTATGAGTCTGTGTGAAGCTTCAGACCGGAGAGGGCTGAAGGTGTGTAATCTCTACCTGTGCAGGGCAGGCCCTGGGGGAGTGACTCATTCCCACAACCCCACTATTACACCAGCCAAAGCTCAAAGAAGCTAAAATAAACACCTCAGTAACTGAGTCCTGTGACTTCACAGGTCAGGCAAAGGAGCAGATCGCTCAGCTGGACTGGTGAGAACAGAAAGAAGCTCTTTTACCAAGGTCATTCTACCAAGGTGCTTAATGGATATGATTGTGTTTATGGGTATGTGAACATGTACAGTCCTGTGGAAAAGTTTGGCCACCATCTTACCTACCTCTGTTTTGTAAAAGTGAGTGCACATCCTTATTTAAAAGTGCACAGTTATGCACATTTTCATGCATAAATAGTGTTTATTTGCTGAATTTAACACAGGCAAAATTATATAACATTCATTTATTCATTCATTGATTTTCCGTAACTGCTTCCGTACCTTGAGCCTATCTCAGGGTCTACTGGCACGAGGCAGGGACTCACCCCAATTATATAACATTATGTATAAAATATATATATATATATAATGTAGCCTGTGTAAAGCTTATGGCAAATTTTATGTTTTGGCAAGTTATATGTTAAACTCATTAAAGAAGTGGAATTTACATTTTTTAAGTCTGAAGAAAGATGCCATATAAATGCCATGCACTTGAGGAGTTGCATTTATTTTCCCATAGAAAATCAACAACATATGCTTATTGCCCAACTTATCCAATAAACATGTATATTATGCAAACTGTTACAGTGCATTCAGGTTTAATATAAAGGCGCTTCTAATGAAATCTCTCCCTCTTTTTGTTTGCAAAGCAGGTGAGAAAATGAAGAGAAAACTGCAGGACTGGGCAAGGAGGTCTGGTTCAGGGCCTGTGAATATGGACTTTCAAACGTTCACTTTTTCTAGTTTTTGGTTTTAATAAATGATTTTAGAGGGCATTTTGTGAAATGACCTCCCTTGCACGTCTACAGGACACAGAGAGCTGTCTTTGGAAACCCTAATATGGCCTCAAACTGCAGCACTGCAGTTCTGCTGTCATGTCCAGTGATGAGAAACATTCCTGAGAGCCTGAACTTTTTTTGCGCTTTTGTGCAAAATCTGAAATTTTAAACAATCAATCCTTTTCATACTGAACCGATTAACTTGTTTTTCAGCACAAAACAGCAGAACATATTTAAACACAACTGTCAGACAATATTTGTGACCTCTTGAACGTTGCCTTTTGCACATTAATGACGCCAGTCTGTGTGAACGGCTCCACTCAGCCAGTTCAGCTCATCTACCAGTCATGCTGGTGTCCTACAGAGAGAAATGAAGAAATAACAGATTTTTGAGGTAGTACATTTTTCTACTTCCCAGACGTAAAGGAAGACCCCCATTACTGACAAGAAACATTAAGGATTTACACTTTAGCTCCACTCAATCGCATTCCTTGAGGATTTGCTCACTGGCGCCCTCTGGTGTTCTGCTTTTGACTCAATGAGCAGAATCGAATGGCTCTGAATAAGAATCAGAATCAGAAAAATGTATTGATCACGGAGGAAATTGTTTGTGTAAAAATCTAAATATACACAGAATATACATACAGGAATGCTGATGCTAGCTGGCTAGAAATCAATGCTAATACTAGCTAGCTAGTAACATAAGTTGTTTTGTTGTGTACTGAGATAGAGAAACAGATTGAGTATTGCAACTAAAGTTACAGACCTGTTTCATTGATGTTTCACCATTTATCACAAGTAAGGAACATTATGTTCATCAGTATGTAGGTCCAAACCATTAAAAGTTGAACTATGCATTCAAGATATCTTTAAAATGCTTGTTCAGAACCATGGTATCACGGAACCTGAAATGGGACGCTGTGCTCTGTGTTATGGAGGCCTGGATTGTTAAAAGTATTGGTGATATTCAGAGCAATCCCTTGGAGGAACCACTTCTGCCTTTCACCAAATGTTTTAATGGCCCATTCTTTCAAGAACCATTTTTGGAAGAGAGATGCATGGGCCAAGAACAGAAGAAAAATATTTACTGACTAACATTGACTGGAACATTCACAGTAATATTTTGAAGGACTGCAATAAGAATGCCATTTTTTTTCTGACACACAGGCAGAATGACCTCATTCAGTGCTGGGATTGTGGCCAAGGCCAAGAAGGCAGATAAATGGCTCTTAGATAGTTGGATAAATGGCTTAGGGAGGGTGTGGGAGCAGAAAACACACTTATGCCTGCATACGTGTGTGTATGTGTTTGTATTTGTGTGTGTTTGTGTTTCTAGTTTCAGGGATTTACAAGATTGTGTTTGGATTAGTGAGTTTAAAAAGCTGATCTTTTCTGTTATGGCTGAAGAATGGCTTTAAAATAGAGACGCTGCCGCTACAGCGCTGAGCTCACAGGGCCGCCAGGTCATGTATTGTATAAGATGCTTTTGGCAAGGAGCCTCACAACACCCTAGAGACACACACTTATCCAGTGCTGTTGTGTTATTACTTATATAAGAGAGCAGCTCAAGCCGACGAGAGGACCGACTGCTGATGAAAATAATACTCACCTCCCGTTTCTCCATCATCAAGGATTAATCCATCTAAAGAGGCTGATAAGGGCTGATAACCCGGAAGCCTGAAGTGCTGCCAGTGATTCACAGAAAAACAAGTTTACAGTGAGTTGTGTTTCTGCAGAGGCTTGTGGCAAATGGATGGTTGCAAACAAATTAAATCTCTTTATCAATTATTTGTAGTCCCTGTTTTGAGACCATGGTAACATGCAATCTGTAAGTCCATAAATTACATCACTGCAGTACTGTGCACACTGTAATGGAACACACAATAGTGTGTGTGGGTGTGTGTGTGTATGTGTGTGTGTGTGTGTTGGTATGTTTTCAGAACAAAGATCTGGCATTTTTGGAGGGTATATATATA
>JBBIGA010056797.1:0-12635 GCA_037576975.1 Alestes dentex
TTGTTGTTCGTTTGGGGAGCACGGGTCTGGACTGTCCCGTCCCGTGATTTTGTGTTGAGCCGGGCTCTGTGTGTTCTTGTGTTTTCTGTGTTTGTTCATTAAAAACCCGTATCACTAACTGCTGCTTGCGTCCTCCCCTTCCCTCTCCCTCCTGTATCTTGACAATATTTTACCCCTTATTTGTACTAATATTTATCTCCATGATTTTACTCATTTTAATTTACAGATTTTGTTATCTGTATTTACTCATATTTATTCATTACTTAAATAAATCAGTCTGAGGGTTGTTTAACAAAGGTGTTTGATGTAGGTTTTGGCATCAACCAGTATTAAAGTGAAACCAAGACAACTTGGTGAAAACAAATGAAACACAAATAAAAACACAAATAAAAACAAATAAATACGAGCATATTTACAGTTCAAGGTTTAGGTGGAATAGTAAAGACGGCACTCACAGGTGTTCCACATGAGTGCAGAAGGAATACATGGAATGTGACCTTTGTTCTCTGGGGACAAAGGAAAAATGGTGCAGATTTCTTAACTCAACATTGCAGTGAACTACAATGCATGTTAATGAGATCAGCTTTTATCTTTTCTGTATTGGCTGAATTTAAACATGCATGAAAATTAATTCAGCCTTATGATAAAACTAATGGGGCTTAGCTTGATAAACATGAAGTTTAGTAATTCTCAGGAGGACTGAGAAAGTATGCAGAGAAGTATGCATGCGAAGATTAATCTATCGCTGTGGACATAAATCGGAGTTTATATTACTTGAAACACATTTTAAAGACATAAACACATGGAAAAAATGTTACATTTCACAACATTTGTTTCTGCAGACAAGTTATGCTATGCTAGGCCCAGATAAAGCTCAACCTCAAGTTAAGTCCGTTGGAAATTTGGAGAGATTTGGTGAAAATTCGGAGTACAGATTCGTCCAGCTGCTGCTGAAAATTTGCCTGGTCCATGAGGTCCAGGGAAAAATGCTGCCTTCAGGCGCTTGTTGTAAGATCCTACCTCCCAGTTTGGAAATCCTAACAGAATCTGTCATGCACTGAAGTACTTTTGTGACGTAATAATGACCAACAATACCGCGATTAGCTGGCTCACCAGTTAACCATGCTGCTGACCTGCTTGTTATATCCTTTAGGACAGAGTGTGATGGGATGCATGCATTGCATTTTTGGAGGTGTTGACACATGTTGGACAGCATCGTACCAACAAGAACCAAAAGCTTCAGAGGTAATGTGGAGACGAGGCCTCAATGGCTGCCAGAGGTGGGTAATCCAGGTCCAAAGTGTAAATGTCCTCCCCAGGATTTTGTTCCAACTGCTATGGTTCTCTAGTTCCCTCAGACCAGCAGTAGCAGGATACAGGTGGTTGCAATAAAATTCTGGGGAGGTTTTTTACTCTTTGGATCTGGATTACCCACCTCTGATGACTGCTCAGGGCAATGTGGCTCCATCGTGATTAGGCGCACATGGGAATGACTTATTGCTTCATTTCTGAGGAGTGACAGAGGAGGCAACGATGAGAAGTCAGCATGAGAAAAGGCACATGTGGCATTAGATTTCTTCAACAATTTCATGAGTCTCATGTTCAGTTGATGTCCATCAAGTTTAGCACACTACTCCACAGTATGTCCATCAGACTAATCCACACATACATTTGCCCTACACAATTTCCAAATAGTCACTGTTCTCTGCCGCTTTCTCTTCATCAGGGTATACATTGACGTAGTCCTGTTCTGAGACATCTGAATCCTTCCTCTGGTGGACAGCAGTTTCTGTATTTTCATAATCCTCCTCATCGTTTGTCTCCGCTCCTGGAGAGGTAAACCCACACCTGTTTCCAGCACCTGTAGACCAAATACATTAAAAAAATAAAATGAGTTCCTACCGGTCCGCAGAGCCTCACTTCTGCACCCATCAAAATTCAGTCAAATCAAATCTGATTCCCACCCAATCTGTGTCATCTGCCAAGCTATGCTAAGTAACGAGGCTATGATACCATCAAAATTACGCCTGCATTTGGAAACAAAACATACACATCTAAAAGATAAATCAGAGGGCTTCTTCAAAAGAAGTGGGTTCAGAATGCGGTCTACATTTGCCCGACTGTCTCTGTCCGAGTTCTGTCATGCTATGAGGAAAATCCCCAGCTGAGTGAAATGGCAGTTAAAACAATCTTGCCTTTCCATTCCACACATCTGTGTGAGACCACTTTTTCTCACTTGATAGCCATGAAAACAAAGTACAGAAACAGAAAACACGCTCCGAGTGGCTCTGTCAGCATGCCTGCCTCATTTCAACCAGTTAGTGGCGAGAAAGCAGACACACCAAACACATTAGAATGTTGATTTCAAAGTTTTGGTTGTCATGTCCTGTTAGCGGCCGCTAGAGGCCGTCCTTGTTTTGGTTTGGGTTTGAGGGGCTGTTATTCTAAAAGGTGATGGGTTTTCTGGTTTATGTGTCACAGCTGGGGTGTGTTAATGTAAAGTGTGTGTGTTTTGTTATTGGTTTTGGGGTTTTGTGTGTTTGGTATTTCAGCTCAGTTTAGGTGGGCCTTAGGGGTTGGTACACCATCATACTCAGTGGCCTTGTTTATGTTCCTCAGTCTTCTTTTGTTTATCGTCCTAGTCTATGGCCCTCGTGCCAGTTTGTTTTTTGGAAAAATAAAGTATTAAGCATGAAAGTCTGCTTTGGTGCCTGCCATCATGAAGATAAGGGAGGGGAGCATTACAGTGGGTGACTAGACCTGTAATTTAATTTAGGTTAAAAGTCAGTTTGCATGTTCAGCACCATTTGGCAGTGTTCAAAAGTATTGTTTAAAAAGAAAACAAATAAACAAAAAAACAGGCTCCTGGACTCGTTTCAGTCCTGACCTCTACTTGGCAATATCTCACAAGTCATCTGCTTTTTCTATCTCATCACAGGTGTCTTTACACAATCTTGGAGCTATGCTGAGTTTTGATGCCCATGTCAGGCTCCTCAGCCGTTCTTGTTTTTTCCAGATAAGAAACCTTACCAAACTGTGAAATGCTGTGTCTTGGCTGGAAATGGAATCGACGCATTCATTTCCTCACATCTTGACTATTGCAACTCACTTTTTACTTGTCTCAGTAAAGCAGGTCTCTCCTGTCTTCAGACTATCCAGAGCGCAGCTGCTAGGCTTTTACACGCACCCTCAAATCGTTGCACATTACCCCAATTCTATCTAACCTTCACTAGCTCCCTGTTGAATACAGAATCTAATTTAAAATCTTGGTTCTCACTTATAGAGCCTTGCATGGTCAGTCCCCTCAATACTTTACCGACATTCTGCATTATCACCTGAGTGGCTGTACTCTGAGAACACCGCATTCACGTGCCCTATCAGATCCTGGGACCAGATTAACTAACGTGCTGCCAGAACTGTACGGAGCCATCAGCCAGCTCCAAAACTCACACCCTGACAGACTTATCGCTGGAGATCTCAACCATACAAATGGTTCTCCCCAAATTCTACCAGCATGTGGACTTTCTGACGAGGGGAGCGAACATGCTGGGCTGTATTTACACAAACATCCCCGGCGGCCACCTCGGATTCTCCAATCACATGTCCATCATGTGCATCCCAGTCTACAGACTGCTCATCAGACGTGCCAAGCCCATTCAGTAGCAGACAAGGACCTGCCCCCAGGTGCTATCTCTGCTCTTCAGGACTGTTTTGAGCTCACTGACTGGGGCATGTTCAGGGAGGCTGCAACCTACAGTGGCTCTACCAACCTGGAAGAGTACACAACATCGGGCACTGGCTACATCAGTAAGTGCATCGATGACATCACTGTCTTCAAGAACATCACCACACGCTCCAATCAGAAGCCGTGGATGACTGCAGAAGTGCACACCCTGCTGGGAACCTGAGACACCGCCTTCAAATCTGCCCTGAGAACAGCAAGGGCCAACCTGTCCAGGGCCATCAGAGTAGCGAAGTGCGCCCACACCCAGAAAATCCACAAAAACTTCAAGGACACTGGGGATGTACGGCACATGTGGCAGGGCATCCGGGGCATCACCAACTACAAGGCATCTCCACCTGCCTGTGATGGTGAGGCCTCCCTTCCAGATGCGCTGAATAACCTCTCCGCACGGTGTGAAGCCCATAACAACATCCCACCTCCCAATGACCAGGTGCTCTGCCTGGCTTCTGGTCAAATACTGTATTTATTCTCACTGTAGCTATTGTAAATCGTACTGAACGTTGTCTTGTCTTGTCTAGTTGTATTATTGCTCTTGTGTTCAGCTCTTTGTCCTGTTTGCACTTGTGGACTTGTGTTCTGTTCTGTTCTTGTGTTGCACCATGGTCCTGGAGGAACGCTGTTTCATTTTTACTGTGTGTATATGGCAGAAATGACAAATAAAACCTACTTGACTTGACTTGACTTAAACACTTGAGGTGACCGTTCATTCCAGTGCATGGCCCCTAGGCTACGGAACAGCCTTCCACTGTCACTACGCTCAGCTCCATCTATTGAATCTTTCAAAAAGCAATCCAAAATACTTTTGTTTAAGCATGCTTTTGGATAGCCTTATTTTTATAGTTTTACTTCAAATGTTAACTTTGACATATGTATTTCTTTCAAGTTATTTACTTACGTTTATTTTTTTCATTTATTTAATTTATTAATGCTCTGTTTGCTCCTATTTTGTTTAGTTTTTACATTAGCTTTTACTTGTTTTATGCTGGTCCTTGCTGTTCAGCGTCCTGCGACCTGTGTCTGCCAAAAGCGCTTTAAAAATAAATTTTACTGACTATGCAGGGCAAATAAGTTTCAGAAATGCTGCTTTAGTAATCTGTTTCTTTTACTGATCCTCAAACATTCCAGTAGTTAAGTTCTGAACACTGTCCTACATGGTTTACGTAAATTTGTTCACCTGTATATGCGTTACCAACTGCCGCATTCTCCATGTTAGCCTTCACATTGATGTAGCCTTGGTGAGAACTGTCTGAATCTGCACTTTCGTAATCATCTTCATCTTCATCATCATCAATCTTGTTCCCTTCTGCAGTCCAGTGCTGGTCTTTGAAACCTGCAGAACGAGAAATGTACCATAATGTGAGAAATGGAATTGGTTCACAATATTTTATGATGGCTCTAAAAGTGATGTTCAGACTTTTAGAGTAAGACTTATTAGATTCACTAAAACCATGGAAAAAAATCTGTTAGTAGCACAAAGCCAGTGCTCTTAAAACTTCTGCTCCACACTGCTTAGTGAATATCTTTGTGTCTGTAAAAAAATTTATTTGATATTTTTGCTCATAAACAAAACCAATGGTTCAATCAACAAAACTTGGTCTCAACACTTTAATGAACTCACTCCAAAATCTTCTGAACTGCAGGAGCTGTTTTAGTCATTTGTAAAAATGTACATGAAAACTAAGATGGCAGACTTACACAAGTTGTGTATGTTTTAATAATTCTAAAACATCACATTTAACACCTTTCTTTCAGCACCAAAACATCAATAACTCACTTCAAAATATTAACACCCATGCTTTAGGAGGCAAAAAAACCTTTATATGATTAAAACTTTTGCACTTCCTGGTCTGTCGTCCTGTTGAGGTCAAACAGAATGATATTTCTGAACTTATTTCAAATACAACAAAGTAAGAACAGGTTATAGAGGAGACATGACAAATCAGTTAGAGGTGACCAAACAGAGACAACATCCAAATATAAGGAAAACTGGAGGTCAAGCAGTAGGTCAAAACCCCAAATTACGTCACAAAAAATAATTTCAAAGCTCACAAATGGTGGCAAACAAGACTCCACTAAGACCGTAACAACGTACAGGCTACGTATTGAGAGACCAATAATAAAACACGATTAAGGCATGTAGTACGCTGATCAGCACTCTGGTGAGAGTGACCTCTGCAGGTAAGGAGGGGAATCTCCAACTAAGGATGTGACAACATCTAAAGTAAGTAAAGTAAAGAGACCAATCTGTCATTCGGGAACACACCAGAGCGCAAAATTCTTCCTCTGCATTTAACCCATTTTGCAAGAGAAGCAGCAGGTGAAGGGTACCTCAGAGGCACCACTAGCAGTCTTGGGATTCAAACCCACAACTGTTCGAACTCGCAGTCTTGGGATTCAAACTCGCAGGTCGAACGCCCGAACCACAAGGCCACCAGCTGCCCCACATCTGAGGCTGGTGTAGCTACTATGTGAATCCAGAAAGCCACGTAATGAAAATATTGTTTAATTCAGAACAGAAAGTACTCACAGTGTCTATCAGTCCTCGCAACCATCTGATCTTTTTGTTTTTTGCATCTCTTCAAGAAGAAAATGATGATTGGTACTAATATGAAAAACAGCCCTGCTGCCAGTCCAGCACTGATGAAGGGAACTGGTGATGCTGAGGGAGAAATCACCACAGTTTTAAAGTTCAAACTTTTGAGAAAAAATAACAAACAAAATTTTGCTGTACCTCTCATAGTCACACTGAATAGTAGGTGAGCTAAAAGTGTGTGAAGACACAGTTACTTCATAAATACAGCTGTAGTTTCAGGCAAAAGGTTCCATAGCATACAAGTCTCCACTGCCACTTCCTTCTGTTGAGTGAATACCACAATATTCAAAAACCTAACAAACCACATTAACTTCTGGTAGCTAGAATGAACTGCACCCAGTGGGACCAAACTGCAGTCATGGAGGCCAGAGACAGGCACTCTATTACAGCTCTACTACAACCAAGCTGATAGGTGCAGGAACACTTTATGTCAAGCTGGCTTTTTCATGATGCAAAGAACAACGTAACTGGTCATTTGTACTTTGCAGGATAATCAAACTCTTTTTGTAGAAATCCTAGGTTGAAAATGGGCAGAAGGTGAAAACTTTTGTTGCCCTATAATTTTAGTGCTGTTGACAAACCAACCTCACCAACAAACAACCCCCCTGCCTACAAACCTAAATGTTTCAAGATACTACCTATACCTCTGATTTGTCTGTTTTTTACAGTGCTTGTTAAAAGGCAGTTTTCTGTGCACTTACCCACAGTGACGCTAATGGAGCCTCTTCTGGATGATGAGATGGTGCTATTTTCCTGGTATGAATAGTCGCAGCTGTACTGACCCTGATCTGAAGAGTCCACAGTCAAAGTAAAAGTTGTTGAAGTTTCAGCTATTTGGGTTTTCACCAGTTCACCATTTCTGTACAAACTGAAGTTTACAGAGATGCAAGTTGGGCTGGCTGAGACACATCTGAACTGCACAGCTTCCCCAGGAGAGACAGTAGAGTGTGAAGAGATGAGGCTGAGTGTGGGGCCCTGCAGGTCGCCTGTTATAGAAATTACAGTCCTTAATACTGAATGTGTATTTAAACAGTGTACTGCTGCAAAAACTACTGCCTACCTGAGCACACAACTCCAGCATCTTCTTCATGTTCACAGTCCTCATACCCAAATTCACTGTGTGAACAAGTGCTTAAGTAGTTTTCAGTTCCTGCACACCCGACATCATCCAGCCATGTTGGTTCACTGCCCTCACCAAAATGGGCATTTTGAAGGGCACTGACAGCTTTGCCACATCCCAGCTCTCTGCACACCACTGCTGCATCATTCATGTCCCAGTCATCATCACACACTGTTCCCCACTGACCACTGTACTGGATCTCCACTCGACCACAACAGCGAGTAGATCCATTCACCAGCCTGATCTCAGTGCTGCCTAATATATTGTATGAAAATAAAGCAAAACAAAACAAAAAATATCTCTAAACAGCAGAAAAGTTAAGAGAATTATATGAGAGTACCACATACTGTACATGAGTGCCACAAATTCTTGTTTCAGAAAACATAGATTAACGTAACATGAAGGCGGAATCATTTAACCACAGTAGGCACAGTTCTGGCCTTGCTTCTTTCACACAGGGGAGTCCTTAAATGGTTTACATTTACCATTATGGTCCAATTAAACAGGACATGGCCTCATTATGAATGGCTAACAGCAATTTTTTTCTGAATTGTGTATAAAAAAACCCTCCCAAATGCACTGTTGATCCAGACTGACTAACCCAGACATGGTTAAAGATAGGACATTTCCTTACCTGAACAACTGACACCAGCATCTTCATCATGATCACAGTCATGGATGTAGAATCCACTATGATTGCATGCCATGAGGGTACTCTCAATTCCAGAACAACTAACATCATCCAGAAGTATTGGGCCACTTCCCTGACCGAATTGGTCACCATAAGGTGTGTCGACAGCTTCACCACATCCCAGCTCTCTGCACACCACTGCTGCAGCACTCATGTCCCAGTTATCATCACACACTGTTCCCCACTGGCCATCATGATAGACCTCCACTGTACCAGAGCAGGCATCGTCGCTATTGACAAGTCTTATGTTAGAGCAGCCTCATATGAAAAGAGAATCAGAGCACATTTTTTACCTCCAGCCCAAACTTTGCATTCTAGGCATTTCCGCACAAGATGCAAAAATGTATTTTCCAGTTACAATATATTGCGATCATGATACATGAGGACACACAAAATATCAAGTAATCAGACTACATTGTATTCACTGTGCGCATATTAAATCCACTGTTATATAAAGGACAAGGAAACTTACCAGCCAATGATAAAGCACTAAGAATGCTGGCTACTGAAACAAAGAAGAGATTATTTTTGTTAAACTAATGATGTTAGTCATAGCTGTTTAGTGAGACAGTAACTCGCCAGTCAGTTACAATTGTAGATGGATTATTTTTACGGAAAGTTCAGCATCTTGTTAATCCTCTTTCCTAGCACAGTTACTTCAGTTTTTTAAACGAAGGTCTGAAGTGTTTGAAGCAAGGCTGCCACAATTGCTTAGTTCATAAAATTATTCAGTTAAAGGACTTTTTTCCTCCAAAAATTATAACAAGCAAAAAAGGTGCAGCAAACATTGGCTGAGGGATCTCTTCTAAACTTTAATCCTCACCTACACACACTGGAGCATCTCAGTAGCAGACTTTACACATGCATTGACAAGACTTTACAAAGTCAATGCATTTGTGCTCTGGTTATATAGTCTGTGATACTTAGTCTCAAAGAGTTACAGGTGGCTGCGTGAGGTGTGGCTGAGAACTCAGACCTGCTTCTCCCAGGCAGAAATGTGTCAGAAGACATTACACACAGTCACAAAAAGTGTTTTACAATATTTTTGCTCATAAATCTTCTCATAATGCTCATTTGACATTAGGGCTTGTAAATGTGATCAGAAATCAAATTTCCTTTTTTTTGACAGTCAAAAAAACCCAACTTAACTTGCAAAGTAGATAAGGAGGATACAGAATTGCTGGACAATCAGAACCCACAGCCTCTGTCACTACTCTCAAGTTCAGCAATTCCCAAAACATATGTGGGTGTGACTGTAGTAAAATTTAGGACTCTGTTGCCCTCAGAGTAGCCCTAGCAGAATGACTGTAGGCCAAGAGCAATGACACATCATGTTAGATCTCCTAAATCCACAAGAAGTCACACAGCTCAATTATAAAATGCCACCTACAACTCTGGAGCTTGTTGTTAGTAAACGTATAGGCCTGTTCTTACACATCATGAACATTTGAATAGACATTTTTCAGGGATGCCAACTCTCGTATTAAAATGTCAGAAAATCTACCAAACGTGATTCAAGAGGGTCCCAAACTTTTTTTTGCATAAGGCTGAGAGCTCAACTTAAAAAGAACAAAAAATCTAGAAGATTTATTTTACTTCAATGGATTTGTGTTTTATCTATGTTTATCTTAATTAAGAATGCGCAATTATTATTGTTATGCCAATAAACATATATTAACAGAATTCTTGTACATTCATACTGCAAATATATTGCAAATTTCCCACTTGTGGGACAAATAAAGGTTTGTCTTATTTTACCTTATCTTATATGTACTTTCTGATACTGTATTTTTATCCTAAAGTGCCTGGAAATAATGGAATGCTCTCAATATTGCTTTGAACAAAAGAGAAAAAGGTAAATTTATTTACCAAGTACTAAAGGGAAATGAGGTGTCGTCCTGGTCTTTGGGTCCATGTTCGCTTTGATTTAAAAGTTATGCAAAGCACTTCTGCCTTCAGACAGTTGTGCCCCCGGAGTGCTGAAGGCTGTGTTTTATGTTGAGAAATTTCGGTTCCCTCTTTGTCAGTTTCCTGTTTGGTAAAAGCAACCCCGTTAAACACGTCAAGAGCAAGCACAGTTACTGACTGTAGGTTCTGTCAAAAATAAACTGAATTCCTCTATCTATCCAACCATTCATCCATCCATCCATCCATCCATCCATCCAGTATCTGAGCTATTTATTCTAATCAGGGTTGGCAGGGGTTTCTGAAGCCCATCTCAGCCAGTGCTGGGCAAAAGTCAGAGGAACAGCCAGGAGAGGTCGCCAGTCCATCTCAAAAATAAACTGTTCCATTGGTGCACATTTGAATCACATCCTAATTTTATTTTTAAAAAGTATGTCTTAAAATGAGCGCTTGGAATTTTTCATTTTATCTTTTTGTTTTCCAAGGTAGACTTGTGCGTACACACACACACACACACACACACACACTGTTGGTCAAAGTGGGTTGGTGTGTCAGGTTTCAAACAGAGTGAATGTGGTTATGAACAGGGGCTTGTAGATATCTATATATAAGTGTTCCCTTTTTTTTTTTTCTTTAGCAGTATATGTATATAGATGTCTGCATTATGTATCTGGACAAAGTGTTTGAAGCAAGGCTGCCACAATTGCTTGGTTAATAAAATTATTCAGTTAAAGGACTTTTTTCCTCCAAAAATGATAACAAGCAAAAAATGTGCTTATGTGCCCCTGGCATGCCATCTGAGTGTGTTTTCAGCACACAACAGGAAAAGGTGCAGCAAATATTGGTTGAGGGTTCTCCGCTAAACTTTAAACCTTACCTATACACACTGGAGTATCTCAGTTGCGTACATAGACTGTGCAAATGCATCGACAAGATTTACAAAGTCGACGCATTTGTGCTCTAATTATATAGTTTGTGATATTTAGTTGCAAAGAGTTACATGTGGCTACATGAAGTCTGGCTCAGACCTGCTTCTCTCAGGCGGAGATGTGTCAGAATGCCTTACACACAGAGTCACACAGTGTTTTACAATATTTTTGCTCATAAATCTTCTCATATTGATCATTTCAAATTAGGACTTGTCAAATGAGATCATAAATCAAATTAATTTTTGACACTCAAATTTTGTAAGATTTTTTGAAAATTTTAAATCTTATTTTAAAAAAAGAAACTTTACTCCAATGTAAATTAGGAGGATACAGTTGTGCCCTTGAAATGCTGAGAAGTTTCTGTTTCCTTTTTGTCAGTTTCCTGTTTGGTAAAAGCGACCCCATTAAACACTTCTAAACCAAGCAGTTACTGACTGTAGGTTCTTTCAAAAATAAACTTAATTCCTCTAATTATCCAAGGTTCATTCAACCATCCATCCAACCAGGTTGCCAGTCCATCAAAAAAATAAACTGTTCCATACATTTTATCTTTTTTCTTTCTCTAGGTGGGCTTGTTGTGCACACCCACACACACAGTTGGTCAAAGTGGGTTAGTGTGTCAAGTTTCACACAGAGTGAATGTTGTCAAGCCCAAACAGTAAAATAAAAAAAAGTATGTGTGTGTGTACTTGTGTGTATAAATGTATAGAGGTGTGTCAGGATGCTGGGAATGTACAGAGTTGCTGCTGGTGGTAGAAAAATCAATGTAAGATTTTATTACAGAGAACCAGACTGAAGCAAGGGGAACCACAATAACAGAAACAATCCGGAAAGACAAAGAGTGGTTAAGAAGAATCCAGCAAGACTGGAACACGGAAAAATGAGTAGACAAAATGGCGGCCGAAATACACAAAATGCGGGATGAAAAGTTTGTAGTCACGGAAATGGGTAAAATTCATAACAGAAAACAAAGTCAGATCCAAGGGATAACCCAAAGGGAGGTCGAGAACGAAGCAAGGTCGAGATCAGGTAGTCCACTAATGAAGCAAGGCAATAAGTAATCCGAAAACATGAGAATTAAATCCACGAAGGAACGGGGACTAGGTGTGTCGTCTGGGTATAAATAGTGAACCCAAAGACTGATTCCAGGTTTGTGCGTGTGGAGAGTGACCAAGGGCCGTGGCTCGAATTCCAGGATATATATATATATATATATATATATATATATATAGTGTATATTGTGTTTATGTGTGTGTGTCTGTATGTGTATATACACAGCCAGACAAATGTAGGCCTATATATGGATATATTGTATATATGTATATGTTTGTTAATGTGTGTGGTGTATAATTTTATGCATGTACAATACAGTATGTGTATGTGTGTGTGGTGACCTACAGAGTGAAATTTTGACTTTTGGGCACAGAGCAGCATGGCAGCAAAAAAGACCACCCCACCCCAAAATGACCAGGTGCTCTGTTTGACCATGAGTCAAAGAAAGGACAGTTATACTGAGTGATGGGGAGAGGGAGGACCACCCTACCCCCCCAGAGAGAGAGGGAGAGGACAGTTATGCTGAGTGATGGGGAGAGGGAGGACCACCTTACCCCCCCAGAGAGAGAGAGAGGACAGTTATACTGAGTGATGGGGAG
>JBBIGA010056806.1:0-12635 GCA_037576975.1 Alestes dentex
TGCACACGGGGAGCAACCCACCCACCTGCCCCTCACCGACAACAACCCCCCCCTCCAAAGTGCAAGGCGTAGACCGATGCGCCCCCCCCCACACTAAAAATGCCTCCAGAACCCCTGTGTAGTCCCCAGCACTTTTCAAACCAAATGGATGCCCTGGCCTACACAGTTTGTGAAATTATGTATCCCGCAGTATTTACTTTTCAGTGCCATGAAATTAAACACTCTGGGCCAGATGTATGAAGGTGCACTTGTAATATGTCTGAATTCAATGCTGAATTAAAACTGCAGCTAATTATGCAAACTGCACAGTCCCACACTGACTGCACGCTGGTGAAGCGCAGGGTTTAAAAAGCGCAGATAAATAATAGTCATCAAGCTTGAGAGTAAACAGAAAATGAAAGTTGAAGAGCAATGTTGATCAGTTCTCTCCCATCAAAACATTTTCTAAGGAGTTATTTTCCTCAGACTGAGAAAACGGGTTTTGTGAAACAGTGGGAGCTGTGCACACAAATTGTGGTTGCGTCACGGCATATTCTTTGCTGCGTCTTCTCACAAGTACAACCAATTCCAGCATTAAACAGTATTATTCTGGCACTAAGCAATTTTGCAGCACATGTTTGAGGCTCGTGCTGCCTCCTCACTGCTGGATCTGCTGCGGTTGTGAAAGGAATTCTCTCAACAGCATGCGTTTTTGAGACCCTAATGCAAATGTACACCTAATGCAAAAAGTGGAGGAAAATCGATGCATAACCGGCCACGGCCAGGCTGCTTAGACTGCTGTTTAGCAACTGTGGAAGGTGTGATCAGCCACACATGTAAAATCTCCTTCCACGTTTTGTGCAACCTTCCAAATACAGAAGGGAGAGAAACACAGTTTGAGTTTCCCTGTGCGCGCAGCCTGTACACTGCATGTTTAAGCTTGTGTGTCAGTCTCATGCATAACATACGGGTAGAACGTGACTGATTTGCCCTTGAAATGGACACAAAAGGGTTTGGATATTGCGCCTTTGTTTGGGAAGTTGCACATGACGGCCCTTTAGCTGCTGCTTGAATTTGCTTTGCCTCCATATTGATTGCATGTTTAAGTGTCCGCATGCAGGATCAACACAGTACACTAATTTGAGAAGGCCGTATTAGCAAATAAATCTAGGAGGTGCAGTTAAAATATGAAGCAATCCCCAGTGTTGACTGTTACTCTTAAGTTTTTTTAAAGAAGGACAAACGGTGCGTGTGTGCGTGTGTGCGTGTGTGCGTGTGTGCGTGTGTGCGTGCGTGCGTGTGTGCGTGTGTGTGTGTGTGCAAAAATTGGGAGTATAATGGCAAAACAAGGTGCTGCAGTGCTACTTAAATTGGATTATATCTTACTGGATTATATCTTCTTATAAACTGCACCTTGTCAGACAGGAGTTCTCATGGTATCGAGGAACTTGCTCAAATTCTCTGCAGCCTAATTAATGTAAGTAACAAATGAGAAACATGGTGATTTTAACTGGTGGCTGTAAACTCCCTAGCTGACAGCACTGCTAATGATACGCTGCACAGTCAGTATGAGAGAAATTATAATAAACATTAGAACATGTTTTCTGTTCGTGAGCAGAGGAAGATACACATTAGGCTTGGAAATGTTTTGGTGACACTGTTATGTAAGTAGACACTCTCACAGGCGTGCACAAAAAATCACGCTAAAACCCGAGATCTCAGCTCACTGCTGATTCTGCAGGCCATAGTAGGACTGCAAAGTTCACAGCACAGCACTGTGATGGTAATGTGCAGTGGAGCAAATGTGACTGATCACATTGGCTCATGACATTTACTTTTTTCTTATATTTTTTTAAATCGCAACAGGTGTATGCCTTGCAGTTCAGGTTTTTTTAAAAACCAGTTTTGAACCACTTTTTAATGGTTAATAAGGATATGAGTTGAACACACAGCCAGAAGCAGTGACAGAGATGTATATTATCCTTCACAAATGGCTATTCATGACTTTTATCATTCTTGTTTAATGAGTGAAGCAGAAATGCTATTAATGTCAGGACAGCTAGATCCAAACACATTCCAATCACAAACACCGATATAGGACACACATTTATGCCACATGGTAAATAGTCTGCAGAGGCCACATGGCAACAAAATGGAACATTTGCATTCACTGTCCTAGGAGTGTTATTTGCATCTTCTAGTAGCGTACAACAGTAAACTTTAAATGTGGTGCATCTGATCTAAAATGCGGTTCATTTGACTGCAGTCTCGTGGAAATAATACCTGATTACTGCAGTGAGCTATCCACTGCACATTACCACACATTACCATCACAGCGCTGTGCTGTGTGCAGTCCTTCTACGGCTTGCAGAATCGACACTGTCGATCAAGCAGTGAACTGAGATCTCGGTTTTAGCGTGATTTTTTTATTTTTTTTTTGTGCACGTCTGTGAGAGTGTCTAGTTACATAACGGTGTCACCAAAACAGTTCCGAGCCTAATGTGTATCTTCCTCTGCTCACAAATAGAAAACCGGTTCCAATGTTTATCATAATTTCTCTCATACTGACTGTGCAGTGTGTCATTAGCATTGCTGTTACCACGTTTCTCATTTGTTACTTACATGAATGATTTGCTTTTGGATTGACAGTGCTGGGCCATTGTCCACGCAGGTGTTAGGTCAAGTGACTTTGTTCCTTCAGTGGAAACTGCCAGGCTGGAAATGATCTTGCTTTGTCAGAGGAAAGGACAAATAACAACCCTAAAGCAAGATGTAAAGAAAAGTGGCCCCTTATAGTCACACGAGAACACACCACACCACAGCACACAGCGTGAACAGTGTGAAATTCAATCTCTGCATTTAACCCATTCACCAAGTGGGGAGCCTGGGGAGCAGTGTGTGGGGACGGTACCTTTCACAAGGGTACCTCAGTGATGACACTAGCTGTGTTGGGATTCAAACCCACAACCTTCTGGCAACGCCCTAACCGCTAGGCCACCAGCTGCCCCTCAACCTAAATGTTATGTAATATTATTACATTTAAATTACGTTTAGATGTCACAATGTCTTGACCAAAATAATATTACATCAGAACTCAGTGATGTCATTTGTCTGTGGTTTATATAGTTTCATGTTTCAGACACCATACATATTTTTTACTCTTTAGTCTTTACAAAGATTGACTTAATAGAATCTATCTCTGTATTGATCACCAGGACTTGCTTGACTTCTGATTTCTGTATCTTGTTATGCATCTCAGATTTTGATTGGAGCTACTTTTGGGTGTGGAGTCGTTTTGTGGACTACCTGCAGTGTGTGCTGGCATTCACGCTTGTGGCAGCTTATATGACGTATTTGCTGCTGGACTCAGTGCTGTTTGTGGAGACGCTGGGCTTCTTGGCTGTGTTCACAGAAGCCATGCTGGGCACTCCACAACTCTACTGCAACTTTCAGAACAAATCCACCGAGGGCATGAGGTAGGTGCCATTCCTCATGCATACATTCGTTCCACTGAATCTGCATCAGAATCTGTTTATGAGAATAGTTAGAATCTTTTATTTAGATTTAGGAATATCAAGCTTAAATGAGATATACATGAGGTAAAGTGATGGAAACACCTGTCAAGTTATTACCTGGGTACTTGGGCTATACTGTTATACTGTTACCGCGTTATAAGTCTCTGCAATATGCAAATGAGCCTCTAAACACTCACAGTGTTTTTGTGACAACTGACCACTTGCAGCTCCAGATGAGTGTTTCTGGCTGTTTTGATGATTCGAGGTGTTCATGAAATCCAACAAAAGTACATTTATTTTGGCCAATCTTTAACCATTAAAGTTTTACAAACGTGTTTTAAAAGGCCTATATCCTACATTTTTCTTCTATTTCATTTTCCCCCCAAAGTATTTACCAAAAACATATGTCATAAGTCATTGTAGTTTGTTTTTACAACAGCCTTTGTTTGCCCCTTTAGAATGAAACAGACTTTTTTGTTACTGTACCTTTAAGACTGATCTATGAGAATGATCTCTTTCTGATAGGCTCTCTTGTATTGCAGCTCATTCAAAAGGCAGCACAAGTCTTGCACAAAAGGCTGAAACTATAGAATATTTTCTGTTTCATTTCATTCATTTTCAAATAATAACACATTTAATGACACAACAACAGATTCATTATTTTTTGTGTAAAGTGTCCATTTGTCACATGTGAACACACCATAGCAGAGCCCACAGTGTGAACAATGTGAAATTCCTCTTCTGCATTTAACCCATTCACCCAGTGAAGTAGTGGGCAGCCAGGAACACAGCGCCCGGGGAGCGGGGTGTGGGGACGGGACCTCGCTTGAGGGGACCTCAGTGGTGCCACTACCAGAGATTTGAGATTTTTTTTTTTTTAATTCAAAGCCATCTGTCTGATCCATGGGTACTTTGCACCTCAAGATAAACTCCTCCACTAGCCTGCTGAACTCTAAATACAATGGAGGAGACGTCTAAGAATTTGAAGGTGGCATGATCTAGCATTGAACTGACAGTGTATAAAGAGTAAGGGGGGAGGAAGACAAGGCAGTTCTGTGGGAGGTTGAGGAGGACACTAAAATGTCACTGTAAATGCAGTCTTGGAGCTCCCCAGCGTTCAGGGGTAAATGTAGTGCCAGCCCAGGAACTGGCACTTTGTGAGTAATATGAATGTGTGCTCTGTGTATTTAAACAGACCATTAGTGGAAGTAGTGATGAGGATCATTTACCCTGATACATGGTCTGTTATTATGGGCAATGTGAGATCACTGGACAGTAAGATCGACGAGCTTACGGCACGAGTCAGCCACAACAGAGACTTTTGTGAGCACAGTTTGATGTGCTTTACGGAAACATAGCTGCATGAGCGTATTCCTGAATCTTCCGTGGACGCAGCCCGAGCATTGAGCTGTTAGCGGTGGGGCTGCATCTGTACTGTCTTGGTGGTCTACCCAGCACATAATGCATTTTTTTTTTTAATTCTGTGCAATATACACTTACCTCACAAATGCCCTGCATTTTTAAGATGTATACACAAATCCTAGTGGTTATATGCTGTATATCCATGTGTCATGTGTGAGGGCACAATGGATATTGTAGGGCTGCTTTGTCAACGTGGTAAACTGACCATCTGATGCCTGTGTGTTTGTCTGCCTGTTTGCTTGTTGTCTTTGTTAAATCTGTGCACAGAGATGCTGTAAATGAAATCAGAGCTCAAGATGTGCCTGTTGAGCCAGTTTTCTGTTTGCCTTAGTTTTTGTTGCTATTGTCTTGCTGCCCTAAAGCCTCAAATGATCATTTGCCGAAGGTATTAAGGTGCAGCGTATTTGGAAAGAGGCCACTGTGTTCTTTCCTATTGAATTGTCTTTTCCCACATTACGAATATTAAGGCTAATAACAATCCTGTCATTGTCTCTTATAAGTCCCAAGGCTGCTCTGGACAATTATGCTTCCACTGTAAGTGTGTGAACGGGGCGAGGAGAACAGAACTGTGTGCAGTTTCCTTTGTGTTTATGTGTGAGTGTATTGATGGAGCACTGTGTGTGTTTTAATGTGAACACTGTGTGGTTTAAAGAGACACGTTGTCAGAGTGCATTAGTGTGTCTTGGAGTGAGGTGTCCCCCTTGCTCTCTGTTCCCCTGGGTGTGTGTATGTATGTCTTGTCCCTCTGCAGTAATGACACATACAGGGAAGTTTCGGTGGCATCCAGCGACACAGACAAAATAAGGACTGCTGCTTCTGTTTTTTTCCTTTGTATGCGTGTCTGTATGTGTGTTTGCATGCTGGAATTTGCTCATATTGTTTGCACGTTTTATGCATAATGCTCTCACAATACTTACATATTCAGCTTTATGTTGAAAATGTTACACTGATCAATTTCAATATTCAATACCATTTTTGTTACCAAAGGCAAATGAAGATCCCCCCCCCCACAACGTAAGATTTTTCCGTTGCAAATTTTGAACAAGAAAAACCAAACTGTTGTCGAACAAATTCCTGTTAAATACCCAGATTGTGTCCTTTAACAGTCAGTTACATCAACGTAGTGTGACTGCCGTCTGTAACCAGAAAAGTAAATAATTTTACAGTGTGTTAGACAGTAACGGCAGTATCATCCTTCATTTATATAATATTTGAAAACACAGTAGCATGGAAAGCTCTAATTATGTGTACTGATTTATTTTACTTTGCCCATCATTGACATGAATGCACACAACCCAGTTTTAATAGGGTAAGCAGGACAAAATCAGTCACTGTATGTACTGACTTTGAGACCTTGGTTAGGGTAGAACTAAACATGCTGCCTGTCGATCACACGGTCAGTACCAGCATCAGTATATTGGGCACATTATTCATGCTGTTTGGATTAAAGGTTCCGGATTGCATTTTGAAAATGAAAACAGAACAGATTCTCTAAAGTTGATGTTCCATAAATATTTATATACCGCAGGAATGCAAGTTTAATGAAATCATAAATCATCCAGCTTTAAGGGTCGAGGTTTCAGTTGTCTGTTTTTGTTAGCTGCAACCGTATGAAATTTAAATAAAAAAATCTACCAGGCTAGCAGAACACAGAGGTGTAGCCCCCTGTTTTAATAATGTAATATTTTACAATTGTAGCATTTATCATTGAATTGCTTAAACTATAAATACACTGACATCAGTTGGTAATTCAAGTCACCTAAAATTAGATACTAAAATTACAATAAACACAATATTAGAGCTTTCTGTGTGCAACTGTATTCTCTCTCGCTACATGAAAGGAACAGTGTTTTGCTTTAGCGTGGTATCTTCATTGCTGGATTCAGGACGTTTCTGAACACTCATGAACATAGACAAATGGGGAACAAATTAAAGGAAGCGTGAAGTAAGGCTTTTGGCCAACACACGTCAACAGAATGGGTTCAATGTGCATTAAAACTGAATCATAAGATCTCAAAAACTGTACTGAAGGGAAGGAGCACTTTTTTTTTTTTCAAAAAAATATTTGGTCAGCAATGGTATTATGATGCTCCCTTCTATGGATAGGAACTGATCAATTTCAATATTCAAAACCATTTTTGTTACCAAAGGCAGATGAAGATTCCCCCCCACAATGTAGCAAATTTTGAACAAGAAAAACCAACCTATTGTTGAACATATTCCTGTTAAATACCCAGATTGTGTCCTTTAACAGTCAATTACATCAGTATAGTGTGACTGCTGCCTGTAACCAGAAACAGAAATAATTTTACAGTACATTTTACAGTGTGTTTGACAGTAAAGGCAGCCTCATCCTTCATTTGTATAATGCTCGAAAACACAGTAGCATGCGGAAAGCTGTAATTACGTGTACCGATTCATTTTACTTCGCCCATCATTGACACGCATTCACACAACTTGGTGCCTTGACAGATCTCAGCAGGCTGCGTTCAGTACAAGTGCACCTACATGGTCCTGCAGTTTTATATTTTTGTATCTTACATGGGTGTTTGTGTTAATAATTTTAAATTTTGTGTTTTATATGGAGCGGTAGAACCCAATTCCAAAGTCCTGCCCAACCCGTTATAAGAGTCAACCTGCCCCATCTGACCCAAAAATGTGTGTTAATGTGGCTCATTGGTCAAGGGGTATGATTCTTGCTTAGGGTGCAAGAGGTCCTAGGATCAGATCCCGGACGGACCCTGATTTTGTCGGGCAGCTGGTGGCCTAGTGGTTAGAAGGCTGTGGGTTCGAATCCCAGCGCTGCTAGTGTCATCACTGAGCAAGGTACCGTACCCACACAGGTGGGAGCCCCCTGCTGACTTAGTGAGTGGGTTAAATGCAGAGAAAGAATTTCACACTCTTCACACTGTGTGCTGTGGTGTGGTGTGTTCACGCGTGAGTATAGGGGTCCACTTATAGTCACTAAAGTTTCCGCAAGTTATTCATAACATTTGTCAGCTTTTGACCTGCTCCACCCAAACCCGTAAACTTTTCTAACATGATGATCTGAACCCGCCCATTATGGGTCGACCTAAGCATCACTAGTGACCAGGAATCTAAAAGAGCATAATTGGCTCTGTCTACACTACCAGTCAAAAGTTTGGACACACCGTCTCACTCGAAATGTTTTTTCTTTGTTTTTATTTCATTTTAATCGAAAACAAACAAAATGATGAAGGAACACATTGAATTACGCAGTAAACAAGAAAAAGAGTTAAACAAACCAGAATATGTTTTGTAATAAGGTAATGATGGACTGTTGTTTCTTTTTACTTAGTTAAGAGCTTCTTGCCATAGTGTGGAGTAGAACCGTAGTGGTATAGGATTACTAACTGTGTACCAACCCGACCATCACAACTGATGATCCCAAACACATTAAGAAGGCAAGAAATTCTGCTAATGCACTCTTGACGAAGAACAGCTATTAATTAAATACCATGCCAGGTCGAAACCTCGTGGAAGTACCAAGAGTGTGCAAAGCTGTCGTCGGAGCAATAGGTGATGTTTTCAATATTGATCTACAATACAGCCAATAATAAAAAGAAAGAAAGTCGTTGAATGAGAAAGTGTGTCCGGACCTTGGACTGGTGGTGTAGGTGTGTAAGACGGGTTTCTCTCCATCACTGAGTGGAATACTAACAGTCCGTTGTCTGAACTGACATTCTCCTGCAAGCTATAATGATGTATCAGTAGTTGCTGATGTCACTTATCTAGAGAAAGCATGTGCTTTTACACTCCTAGTTGTATTATTGTGTGGTAGTCGTAGACGTATCTGGCAGTGACTAAACTGGGGAGAAAATTAGGTTAAGTAAGAAAGAAAAAGCCCTCTTAAGCAGCAGTTCCGTATGCAGTGCATGCTAGATGTATTTTTTGCTTGTTTGCTTGCTTGTGACAGCGTTGCTGGTCGTCCTGTGGTGGATGGTTGCTAGGTGAGCTGGAGCTGCTGGTGTGCTTCTACAGTTTTAGCCCTGTCCTTCACTCCACCACTAATGAATCACAAAGGGAATGAATAATGGCTATGTTTCCACCGCTGGCCACATAAGGTTCAGAGGGGTTTGAAAAAAGAGACCCTTCAATGTCTTATTTAGCCTTTCATCAACCTCCTGACAGCCAACCCGCCACTACTCCAAATGTCCTTTAGGTGTGTTTACCTAATTGTGATCTGTTTGTAAGAGCGTATGCCCACAAAGGGGACAGACAAACCATTAATTAAGCTTTTGGCTGTCCATTGATTTGAACACTGTGTCAATGACGCTGATTATATTTAAACTCACTCTGTGCCTGGTATTTTGGTTCCTTGTCAAAGAAGCTAATACAGATTAGCAGCAGTGCTGGAACAGCAGCAACTCCAGATTAACTAAACTGAAGAAACCGAGTGTGTAAGTGTGAGATCACCCTGACGATGAGCTCTGGAGGCAATTTGGAGGAGACAAAGAAAAAGACACGACTCAAGAAGAGAAAAGAAAGCAACCAGATGAAAGATTCAGAACTTTATTTAGCAGCATATCAAAAGGATATCTGCAAAATGCTGCAGAAATGAAAAGGCAGAGGTGAAGGGCAGGACTGAATTTTCACAGACTTTGTTTGAATGCACTGCTCTGTTTATTACAAGTTGAGACCAGCTGCTTTGTGGCATTGTGGAAAGTGATTGGAATATGATGCCCGCCCTCCCTACAAACCATCCTGTCATCTTAGCTACTGAATTCATTTGTTATAACAGATACTCAGAGATAGTAAAGAGATGTAAGAGATGTAAAAAAATCTGTTTTACTCCCAAAATGTAAGGCATGGGATTAGCCAAATCAAGCAATTTTTGGTGGCTGCATTTTGCATTTTTTAGAATTTGTACTATAGCTTTGAGACCAATGTACAAAAGACACCACATTAATGCTGACAAAATTCTTTAATTTCTATTTTAAATACCTTGACAAATAGCTTCACTAAATGAAGAGAGTAGAATCTCTCGCGTCCCCGATAATCTTTTGGTCAGTGCACACTTGTTGTGGCTTCACTTTTTTTTTTTTTAAGTGTTGGAGTTTTACTAGGACTTTTAAAATCACATCCTTAGGACATCCTTTCAGCTGCTTTCAGTGCTTTCCCTATAACTCCTGCTATAGCTGCTTTGGTGTGTGGGCGTTTGTTCCACGTTCTTCGGTCTGCGCTAAGGAGCTCTCGAGAATTGTTTTGGGAACATAAGCGGCCACAGTAGTGGCAACCAACATAGTAGCTAAACCTCTGTCACCTTACAACGCTGGTCCTCTTCTGCTGCCAGACTGTGTTTGATTCAAGATTCAAGACATTCGAGATTCAAGAACTTTATTTGTCACATACCTAGTAATACATGTGCAACATACATGCAGCAAAATATAACCCCGAATCACTCCTGAGACACTGCAATAATTAGTAAACAGAATAGAATAAATTGACATGTGTACACAAATGTAAACTATATTAATATAACAATGTGTAAACAAGCTATAGACTAAATGTACCGAGAATCAACAGTTGTGCGAATTGATAAATGTCATCAGCTTTTAGTAAAGAAAAGGTGCAGGACGCTTGATGCTGTGTAGAGCACTGCTGAGTGAATGTGAGTCCTGTTATGGTTGAGGAGTCTTATGACCTGAGGACAAAAAACACTCTTGAGTCTCCCAGTCCTGGCCATAAGGCTGCGGAATCATTTGCCTGAGTTTAACAGGCGGAACAAATAGGGAAGAGCCCTTAATGATCAGGAGTGTTTGATGTTGATGTTCTGCAAGGAGGGCAGAGCAGCTCTGGTGTGGCGTCCTGCTGCTCTGATTACTTGCTGCAGGACTTTGTCTTGGACAGAGCAGTTTCCAAACCATGACGTGATGCTCCTGGTCAAGATGATTGACACACAGCCATGAAGTCTTTTCAATTGTTTATAAGTGGGATTGGATTTTTTTTTGGTTTGTTTTTAAATTAATTAATTTGTTTAAAAGTGAAGTGGCCTCTTGTAGTCACGCATGAACACTGCACAGTGTGAACTGTGTGAAATTCAGAAATGTGGGGACGGTACTTTGCTCAAGGGCTCCTCTGTGGTGCCACAGGCTGAACCCACACCCTTCTGAGTGCAGGGGCCCATAGTTAAAGGGTGTATGGTTTTATAATATGACATATGGCGAGGACAAAACTGTGACTGATCTGTGCAGTCCTTAATTAAACAGAGTACCTACTCTGTTCAGTCTTTAGTGGGTGCATCTGGGTCACAGAAGCTTTTATCAGATCTCAGGGAAAAAAAAAAAAAAGATTTAAGTCACTGGGAGGGCGCCTCCCAGATTTAACGCAGTGAGATGCTCTATATTAGAGGAATAATTTGGTTCGTTCTTAAAGGTTCTGACTTAGTGATACCATGATCTGTTTTGACTTTCATTTCTTTCATACAACGTGACAGTAGCTCGTTTCCACTTTTGAGGTGATCGATTTAAAGAAATCTAGAAGAGGAAACGCACTTGTGCAAAAACTGCAGGGTTTTCATCACACTGTCCATGCAGCTTCGCTTTCCTTTTGAAGTTGGAACAAATCATAAATTTGGACTGCTAGAATGCTCAGGCTCGTCAAAGGTTTAATCTGATCGTTTGTGTGTGCTGCTTTTGCTGTGCTCTTAAGTCTATTCATAATTCAGCTCTTCACTGTATGGGTGTTTTGGGTTTTATGTTCTTCAGTTGTCAACTTGTGTTAAATCCCCACTCCGTTGCTTGAACTTCACTGTTTGTCCCCATTAATTTAAATGGTTTCTCTGACCATTGGCTGACATTTTATGAGCACTTATCTTGTTTATATATTCAGTAGTGAAGTTCATTGATCTAGGGTAGAGATTAAAAGCAGAATTTGAATGCTTAGTTTTTTGTTTTTTTTTCTTCTGGTTTTTACTTTTGCTTTTTGTCAGTAGTAGTGTGCAACACAGAGGCAGAATGGATCAACAAAGTATTGGCTTTGACTGGCTTTTCTCTCTCTTTCGAGATGATCATTAAAGACTAAAGCCAGCTTAGATGCCAATGTAGTATTTTTTTTTCCCCTCTTTTATTGTTGCTTTACATTAACCTTCTTAAAATGTTTTCTTGTACCTCTTTCACCCCGTGAGTATCGCATGCCTTGTGAAGAATTGGGATGTAAATGGGACTGCTGAAGTCTTCTAGGACGCAGTTTGAGTGCCCCCCCCCCCATTAGCTTAGGTCAAATACAGTGGTGAAGCTCTAAAGTGGCATGTCATGCCTTAAAGGCACATCTCTGTCACAACACCCAGCAAGACTTTCTTTTAAGTTATTTATTATCTGTGGCTTCCTGGGACTCCTTCCAGGGCTGATGTAGACCAGTAAAGTTGATGGTTGTTATATGGCTGGGATTTTAGGAAGACATTACGCACTGTGACAGTTGGTGCACAATAAAAAATAAATAGTCGCTGAAGGAAGACGTGCATCTTTGTATCTTCCAAAAAGAACCTTTACAGGACAAGGCATATAAACTAACTTTCCATATAAGTTAAGTTAATGTAACAAGATATTTTATATTTTTAAGTCATTGTGGACTATTTTCTGTGGTCAGTTCATTGTGATTTGTTAAAGGCAGACAGTATTTTCAAAATAAGTGTGTGTGTGTGTGTGTGTGTGTGTGTGTGTGTGTGTGTGTGTGTGTGTGTGTGTGTGTGTGTGTGTG
>JBBIGA010056816.1:0-12634 GCA_037576975.1 Alestes dentex
ACACACACACACACACACACACACACACACACACACACACACACACACACACACACACTAACAAAGACACTAGAGTTGGCATTAACCCTTCTTGTGCCAGGCCCCAGCAGGTCCCCATGAAGGTTCTTTTGTTTAGAGAGTGATGAACTGAGACTGTGGGCTCAGGGCCAGAAGGAAAAGCTCACAGGAGCCCAGACATGGGAGGGGATACTGGAGGATGAGGGTAAAGAAGGAAGGAGAGAGAGGAAAGAAGCCTAGGTCTTCTGTAGCAGCACCATATAAAACATCCACGCAAGAATGAGCCGGATACCATAAAGAGCAGTACAGCAGAGAACACAAAGAACAAAGATTCAGTCGGGCAGTAGGACTGGAACCATGCAGCAATGCCATAAATCCACCGAATAGCCAAACAGATTCTGGGGTGGGATGCTCTGCCTTAGCTGGGACAGTGTTTTCACACCCATTCCTTAAACCTTTAAGGTACCTTTCACAATGGATGAAACTAAAAACCTGCAAATACTACTACAAATATGACTTTGTATCAAGCTGCATGAATTAAAAATCAAACCTCTAGAATCCTAGTTTTAGCCAACACAAAGAAGCAGCACTGCCAGGTACTATTCAATACAAAGTATTCTGTCCTGGCTTTGCCATCAAACCTAGACATGTAACAGTCATCCACACCAGAAATAAAATAATATACTTTGAGTGAGTAATGTGATGGTGTTATTGTGAGACACACAAGGTTCTGCACATCTTGGCCTCAACTGAACAACTATGAATCATTCAGACCAATTATAGAGGGCCTATAAACAACAACCAGTGAATTGGAACTGTAAAAAGTAGCAGACTAGGTGTCAGTCCATCATGCACTTGTCATTTATTTATTTCCTACTTAACGTTTCATCTTGCAAAATCGGAGCTCATTGCACTCAGGTTTTCATAAAAATTGATTTATCATGACATCATGAAAGTGTCTTCAAATACTTCAAATGGTGTTAGCCTGTAATTCTTCCATTTTCTTTCTGTTATGATTATATAAGCAAGGCTAATGCTGTCCATAAGTCCCATGTAATTAAACAATTTTCTGTTGGATTTGTTTTGGAACACATGACTAACTCATGAGACAGCCATGAAGACATTTAGCTAAAACCGATGTACAATGGCTAACCTTCCAGAGACGGCCCTCTTTGCTCTTCATAGCCCCCCTGCAACTCACTTTTAAAAACTCAACAAATGACAAAATAGCCATTTTGACAAGTGGCAACTTTGCATCCCTCCACATTATTTGTTAAGTATTAGTTTTTGACAACTAGTTAAACTTGTGAATGCAAAAACGCAACAATGTCTACATAATACAACAAACTATCTTTAAAAAGGCGAGAAAGTTTGGTATGCCTGTGACGTGGGCCTTTAAAACATGAAGCAGGGGGAAAATGTTGTAGTACTTACTTGCATTGCTGTCTGCCAGAGTGTTCAGATTGCCAGATATATCCCTCCTCCTGAAAAGACATACCACCTTGGCTTCGACATTTCCATTGGCCGTCTGCAAAAGAGACAAGACAGGTGAGCCAATTAACAGAATTACGACAAAGATCTTACCAAGACAAAGGAAATAGATTTTTAAAATGAAAATACTCAAATGTACATCCAGTTGTGTTTATGCTCTATTCTAATTTATTCTTAAATTAATACTTATTAAATAAAACAATCAGGTAACAGATAAAGCTTTGATGGTTCACTTTATATTTTGGTCCATTATAAAGGCCATGTCCACGCGTGCACGGGTATTTCTTGTCCACACAAGCTTGTTTTCAAAAATCTCTCCATCCACACGCAATCGCAAAAAACGCTGTCAAAAGCATAGCAAGGCAGCAGGTGGCAATATGACCTTAAACCGTACAGCACTGGTGACCAATCAGGAGCCTTGGAGGTAGGGTTGGGTACCATATAACCGGTATGTACCAGACCGAAACAGAACGCGAATTTCGGTGCCAATTAACCCTTTAAGCTCCAAAGTCGTAGAATTGCGACAAGACGTCATCATGAATATAACAGACTGTAGTTACAAACATAATGTAATATAGCATTTGTATTCCCTACCACTAGTTAGCAGACATGTAGTACTTAGATTTAAGACCAAAATTACATCATCTTCCTTTTCAAAGTTTCGATTAAATAGCAGTGGAAACGAGCCTTGTGTCATTGGTGCGGAGGCAGTCAAAGGACATTACAAGCAACATATCTCCGCAGAGCAAGCACCGATCCCCGTCAAACTTCACAGTTAGATAGGGCTTTGTAAGACCTTTCAAACGACCCCTTAATATCTGATCGGGAGTTATTAGCCAAAAACCGTTCACCTCCCCCCGCTGTCCCATTATTTTTGTCCACCACGGACCTTCCAAGCAGCATAGCTCCATGGTGCAAGCATCCATACCAACCCGATCTCACGGGCTCCAACCCGATCTCACGAGTTTTCGTGCTGCCATCACGAAATAAAATGTAATCAAAATATGTGCTCCGATCACGATTAAGGGCTTTTTTTTTCGTGTTAGGACAACGTTTCACTTTTTCGTGCTGGGACAACGCTACACTACCTGAAGTATTTTCATGTGCACTGTGTTAAATCACCAATATCTGCGCTAACTGGTGACTCTTACGGTTAGGTTAAGGTTAGGGTTGGGTTAGGTTAAGGTTAATGTTAGGGTTAGGTTAAGGTTAAGGTTAGGATTAGGTATTTTGTGATGGCTGCACGAAAGCTTGTGAGACCGGGCTCTCCATACACTTCAAACTGCACAGTTTGTATTTACTTGTATATTCATATATACTTTAAATTTTTAATATATTGTTCAATTCAAGCATTCAATTTTTTGTTCAATAAAAATGTATTCTAGAGTCATCCACCATCATTTTGTGGCTTTTGTAAAGTATCGGTTCAGGCACTGTTTTGGCATCGGTACCGTTTTAAAAGTATCGATTTGGCACCCGTATCGAAAAAACCCCAAACGATACCCAGCCCTATCGAGCATGCTGCCGATGATATCTTTATATATAATCCCACACATTGCTTACATTATCAACAGCTCCATAATGACTGGCCACTTCCCCTCTGCATTCAAGTCTGCGGTGGTGACCCCTATCCTGAAGAAACCCACGCTGGACTGCTCAGACATCAACAACTACAGACTGGTATCTCTTCTCTCCTTCCTTTCCAAAGTCCTAGAACATGCTGTTTACAACCAACTCAACATTTTTCTTTTTCAGGACCCTAACCAGGCCTTGCACTCTACTGAAACTGCACTATTAGCTGTCTCCGTAGAACTGCATGCAGCCAGATCAGCCAGCCCTGATTCTTCTTGACCTTTGTGCAGCCTTCTACACGGTCAACCAGCAGATCCTCCTGGCTACTCTCTCCAACCTTGAGCCACAGCCTAGCAATGGTTTGCATCCTACCCCAATGCCCATAATACCAGGGGCGTGGCAAGATCCCAGTCTGGCCCAAGAAGATTGTCCACTGGTGTTCCACAGCTCAGTCCTCTGACCACTTCTCTTTTCTTTATACACTCGTTCTCTGGGGATGTAATAGCCTCACATTTTTCCTACCACTTTTATGCAGACAACACTCAACTTATTCTCTCTTTTCTCTCCAATGATGACGAGGTCTCAACCCACATCTCAGACTGCCTGGCTGACATCTCCTCTTGGATGGCGGCCCAGTACCTTAAGATGAATCCCAGCAAGACTGAGCTTCTATTCATCAAAGCGAGCCCATCATCAAACCACGACCACACCATTTATTTTGAAAACTTGGTTATCATCCCTTTAAAGAAGGCAAGAAACCTAGGTGTCATACCAGAAGTGACATTCTCGCTGGCCACCTCTCCAGGACTTGCAGATACCTTTTTTAAAAGAATCTGACTCTTTCTCACCACTGAAACTACAGAGTTACTTGTCCAATCCCTGGTCATCTCTAAAGTGGACTACTGAATTCTTTGCTGGCTGGACTCCCACTGCAGGTGACGAGACCACTTCAGCTGATTCAGAATGCAGCTGGGAGACTAGTCTTCAATGTTCCGAAATCTTTGCACACCAGGCCTCTTCTACGGAACCTTCACTGGTTCCCTGTGGCTGCTCGCATTAAGTTCAAAACCTTACCACTGGCCTTCAAGGCCAAGAACAAACTTGCACCTCCTTACTTGTTGGCACTTATCAAGCAGCATGCATCAAGACTATCAAGACATGCATCAAGACTATTTTCAGTCCTGGCCCCCAGTAGTGGAACAGACTCCCTCTGGTGATCAGATCTGCTGTCCCTCGCTGTCTTCCATCTGAAGACCCCTTGTAGACCTTTCCAAGGAGCACCTAGGGGACTAACTAGTCCTCACACTTATTGCCTACACATTTTGTATATGGGAGGAAAAACTCTTCACTTTTGTCTACGTTTTTGCTAACTTTGTACTAACCTCTGACTTTTCTCCTTTTCTCTTCTTTTGACAGGGTTTGCTAATGTGTGCAACTTGGTTAATAGCAGATGCTGATTTGAGTCTAGCCTAAAGACTACTTAAAGCACCAATGTATGTTGCTCTGGATTAGAGCATCAGCCAAAATGCCATTACTGTAACATTGAAGAGATGATCACACTCACCTGATACAGTCAGTGTAACTGCAGCACTGATCTGTGAGGAGCGTGAACTTCTAGTCTCTGTTCCTCTGCAGGTGTATTTTCCACTGTTAGATCTCTGAACAGAACTGATTTTATACTCCTGTTCATCACTGACTGGACTGGATGGATCATCTTTAAACCAGCTGTATCTCCACCCAGTGTCTCCTCCCTGTACAACACAGCTGAGAGTGACAGTCTCTCCTCTAAACACCTGATCATCAGGATTTATGGATCCCACAACTTCTGGTCTCTCTGTTAAAAGAAAAAAACCCAGAACAAATACTTTTGATGATCGAATTTCTAAATGTTTTACTTTGATTGGCAAAAGTGAAACATTTTCCACAACCATGTTTTTTTTAATTTATCACTGGACAATTAGAATCTCTAGACCCCTGGGGGGGGGGGGTGGCTGTCTAACAACAGTGTGTCTTTATAACACTTCATAACATCCCACACACATCAATATTGACAATGTACTACTGTTTATTACAGTAGCTTTTGCCAGAGCTAAACATTCTCTGTGCAAATCTGTGCTTGATAAAGGTGTGATTATTTAGTTATTCCATGGGGTTCAGCGCAGTCCGACAAGTTATGTGGCATTTTCTGTACATTCCAAACATAGTAATGAACTCACCCTTTACAATAAGTGCAACAGAGTTACTGTTCTGTGATAGTGTTGGTCTGTAATGTTGCTCTCCTCTACACCGGTACTTATCGCCATTAACCACAGCATGTCCACTGATGGTGAGAGTGTTTCTGTGTACAGTGTAATACTCAGACTGATACACTGCTGTCCATCTTTGCTGATTATTCTGTTTATACCAATAATATGTCCATACACCATGAGCGTTAATCTTACACCTCAGAGCGACTGACTCTCCCGTGAACACAGGACTCCATCTGTTCTCTACAGTCAGTGTACCTGTGGGTAAATCTGTGGGAACAGAGGGGAGGAGAGTGAATAGGGTACAGTGTAAATGACTCTGTCAGAGATGTATTATACAGTTTTACAAGTGTTAATGTTTCCTTATTTTTTGTTTGTTTGGATTTTTCATGAATTTTAAACAAATTAAACACGTCAGAAAACACCTAGTGTGACGTGCCTTGTCATTGGCTACTAGAGGCCACTATTTAAGTTTGTAATAGGTCTTTTATTTTGAAGAATGTGTGTTTGTGTCTAGAGTCACATTTTGTCAGCTGTTTGAGTATGTTTTGTATTTTGAGCCCTCGTGCCTCTTTGAGTTTCCTTCTGTCTGAGTTCGTGTTTTGTTAATAAAAACCCTATAAAGGGAATCCTGAATCTGTGCCTTACTTACCACCCCGAGCAACCCTTGATGTGACACCTAGGTTGTACATATATACATTTTAAGTATAGGATTATTATAGTATCCAGTAATTTCTTTAAAATCTGATGTTTAGAAATGACACTTTTTATTAACATTATCTCCCAAGAAAGGTTTATTTAGACTTCTGAACACAGCACTCTCTGGATCTGCAGTCAGTGAAGTGCTAAGCAGATCTACAGAAGTGAGAGAACAGCAGAACATATGAAGAGGTACGTCAATTAACACAAATTAAACATCTGTTCTCATCTGTAGTGATGTGATACAGTTTTGATGATTGTTTAAGGGTGTGCAACTGGACAGGTCGCCACCTCCACTCTGATCACTAGGGGGAGACACAGGACCACTGCTTCTACTCCGTCTCACATTTTTCCACAACTTGTATAATATATACACACGCACTCCCACTCGCACTGCCCCATACGAACACACAGCACTACAGTGACATAATAATTCAGTTTAGCTGATATTATAGTAATGAACTCACCCTTTACAGTGAGTGTAACAGAGTTACTGTCCTGTGATGATGTTGGTCTGTCACCTCTCTCTCCTCTACACTGGTACTGATCTCCATTAACCACAGCATCTTCTCTGATGGTGAGAGTGTCTTTGTTCAAAGTGTAAAAAACAGACTGAGACACTGTAGTCCATCCTCGCTGCTTATCCTGTTTATACCACCGGTACGTCCATCCATCATGAGTGTGAACCTCACACTTCAGAGTGACTGACTCTCCAGTGTAAACAGTGCTGTCTGGTCCTACACTCAGTGTAGCTGTGGGTGAGTCTACAGGGAGAGAACAGCAGCACATATGAAGAGCATTTAGAGCTGTTGCCATAAATGTGTATTATCCTTTCCATTCAGAGATATAAACTTCCTTTCCATGACTGAACCGGTCGTAAGTTCGCATACTCTCTTCCTTTCCCTATAATTTACATTTGAGTCTAAAAATCTGTCCAATGAATGTTATCCTTCCAGACAGCGCATTAATTCTAACCTTTGGTGTCTGGAAGAATCCAATAACAAATGTTTTTCATTTACAGGAATGTAATTAACACCAGCACCATCTATGGTGTGTCTTTATGATCTGAAAATGCAGAAAATGAGTAAACTGTGATTTGTCTGTTTTGGGACACTTTACATATTCAGTCATGTAAAGTACGGTGCAGCTCTAACTAAATGAAAATGAAAAAAGCTGGTAGGATGAGTTGCCCTCATGTGGGACATTATTTGTAGTGTATTACAATGCTAAGCCAACATGGTAAATCCACACCCAATATTATTTTGAAAACCTTAAATTGTGCCTTAATCACACCAAAAGAGAAAATCTAGATAAAGTGTTCAGAAAATAAATGCCACACTTTTAGTGCTCTTAGTGACAAATTGTCAGATGGAGGTCTATGTGTACGAGTGAATAATTCACCTTCAGTTCGCCCATAGTGGATGAGGACAGTCAGCACTAAATGTGGGACAGAAACAGAGGAAATAAGGCATTATGAAAATTGTATTATATGATTTTGACATGAAAAATGGAGTAAAGATACTGTTGAGTTTGAAAGGGTTGTGCACAGCTGGAGATGAAGAGTCAGTTCACACAAGGATATCAGACTCTAATCCTCATGTAACTCTTGTCAACGCAATGACTTATGTCCCATTGGACACAGTGAAGAAAAGGACCTAAGGGTGAGTTGGAATTATATATTGGGAAGATCAGTAAAAAAAAAAAAAAAAGGAAACATGGGATATAAAGACAGATGCATGGTTTCAAACTTGAGAACATCTAGAATAAAAACACAAGACCACAACAGCAACTGTGGAAATAATTCGTCAATCTACACTCAACACTGCAACAGAGCAACCAACACTGAAACACAAGGGCTTTAAGAAGGTAAATACAAGGACAAATACTTGGGAGGCTGATTAGACACACCTGAAGATACTAAACATGGAGGCAGAACTAGAGGAGGAGATGCAGAATGATAAACACCCATGAGGAGGAAACTGAAACAAGGGAGTGAGAAAATGAGAGAGAATGAAGGAGAATACGAGAGGAGAACATGAGCAAGTGAACAGAGACAGAGGAAGGGTGAGAGAGACAGTGAGAGTCAGAGAGCAAGAGAGAGAGAGGAAAGGTGAGAGTGAGACTCAGAGAGCAAGAGAGAGAGAGGAAGGGTGAGAGTGAGACTCAGAGAGCGAGAGAGAGAGAGGAAGGGTGAGAGTGAGACTCAGAGAGCAAGAGAGAAAGGGAGTCAGAGTGAGAGTCAGAGAGCGAGAGAGAGCGAGAGTCAGAGGGAGAGGAAGGGTGAGAGAGAGAGAGGAAGGGTGAGAGAGACAGTGAGAGTCAGAGAGCAAGAGAGGAAGGGTGTGAGAGAGAGAGAGAGAGGAGGGGTGAGAGAAAGATGGAGAGATAGAGTGAGAATGAGAGAGCGAGAGAGGAAGGGTGAGAGAGAAAGGGTGAGAGAGAGAAGAGGGGTGAGAGAAAGATGGAGAGATAGAGTGAGAGAGCAAGAGAGGAAGGGTGAGAGAGAGAGAGAGAGAAGAGGGGTGAGAGAAAGACAGAGATAGAGTGAGAGAGCGAGAGAGGAAGGGTGAGAGAGAGATAGAGAGAGAAGAGGGGTGAGAGAAAGACAGAGATAGAGTGAGAGAGCGAGAGAGGAAGGGTGAGAGAGAGAGGGTGGGGAGAGAGAGAGAGAGAGAGAAGAGGGGTGAGAGAAAGACAGAGAGATAGAGTGAGAGAGCGAGAGAGGAAGGGTGAGAGAGAGAGGGACAGAAAAATTGGGTGAGGGGAACACAGAAGAACGTCACTGAGCGACAGAACCTGCGATGTGGCAATGTTCCGTAAAGCTCATTTATTTTCAACCTGAGAGCAAAACTTTACCTTCTCCCAAAAAACAGTTTTGGACGATTTTGGTTTTGAAAATTTTCCACAGACGCCAGATTTCAAACACAAATTTCATGAATATAACAGGCATATTGCCAGACTCTGTCCAGTTTTTAAGGTGAATAAAATAATCATCCCACTTTAAAAGTTCACCATGAAACAAACCCAGAGTTCGGTCAGCAGAGGTTCTAGCTCTTTAAGCTCCTGTTCGCTTATTTGACATTACGATCAAGGTAAAGCGTGCAGGAGATACCGGAAGGCACACCCTTTACTTAATTCATCTGAAAATGATGAACACAGTTCATCTTCTCCCAGAACCTGGCCTGTGACCGAGTGTTAAACAACAAATCAGACACACGTCAGAGTAACAGCACTCAACAGCTAAGATCTCAAAGCAGCTTTCACATTCAGCCCCCATGTCAAATGCCATGAGGTGAGTTTGACCCCAGGCTGTTTTAGCTGCATATAAGAAACATTAACACATTTGTTTTGGATGATATTGAAGGCACTGCGATTTTATAATCTTCAGACACTTCCTTCTGCTTTAGGTCCATAACCAAATATATGTTATGTGATCTAGCAGTGAGAAACTCACGTAACATGCGGGAGGGAACACATATTTTCTATGAGAAATTTGATGTTTCTTGCTATGGAGGCATCATTACATGTGTGTTTTATTTATAGCACTACTGAGGTCAACAAAGAAACATGAAGTAGCTGAAACATGCCACGTCTGGGCTGTGCCCGTTCAGGAAGGAGGCACAGATTCCCATGGCTTTTGCAGTAAACTCCTAGGTTCAAACTGACTCCAAATATAAAGAATAAAGCAAACTTGAACATAAAATGATGGTTAATCTAGAAACCTGTAATAGTGAAGGAACCCAAGTACAGAGTATATTTAGAAAGGGAACAAAGAAAAACAATCCCAAAATGAAAATAGTGAATGATGCTGGCAAGAAAAAGGTGAAAAGTAGGGGTGCCTGAAGAGGAACGGAAAATGAAAACTAAAAGTTATGAGTGATAAGTGGAGAAGGGAACTAAAAAAAAAATTTCTGCCTACAAGCTGCAGGATTTCTCAGCATATTTACAAAAGCTCTGTTCACCACCAGTGGAATACTCAGTAACACTAGAGTGCAGCGGAAACTGCCACCAGTGTTAAAGAACCCATCGTACACACACCAGAGCAACAGCAGCTCAGCAGCTCTCAAACCTGTTCTCAAGTTCGAACAACAGTGCACCTTAAACTGCAGAATATTCATGTAGGACACACAACAGGAGTAACAAACAGGATGCACTCTTTCAGTACCTAATTCAAATAATTTTATTCAGAACATTTATAACGGCAAAGGGGAAGCTAATAATGACAGATTGCTCATTACGCACACTTAGAACTTCACACAGCAACATTTAAGACAGAGAAATGTACTCACAGAGTATTAGAGAGAGTGCACTGATGTCCATACTGTCCCAGTAATGACTGACTGAGTGACAGAGCTAGAGCAGTGGAGAGAGAGAGAGAGAGAGAGAGAGAGAGAGAGAGAGCTTCATGAGCAATACTTAGACTCTTGAAGCTGTGCAAGTGTTGGTGTGTGTATGTTTGAATGTGTATGCGTGCGTGCGTGCGTGTGTGTAAAAATATGGTAGCATGTTGCACAAAGGAAGTAGAGAAAACTTCAACTGTTTCTATGGTGCTAAATGTTGCTGGTGATCCTATTTAAGCATGTGGTCAGTAAACATGGTTTATCATGTTAATATTCGTGGAATTATAACGCTTAGCTCCCTCTCTCTTTTCTGGCTGGATGATGTGTATGCTCATGATTTGCTGGATGGTAGGACTGTATGAGTGCTGTTTGTGTCCTGAGTGCTGTTGCTGCCTGTTGGGGTGACGGGGAGCGTCCACTGAGTTTCACTTCCTCAGTAACTGAAGATGTCATTTCCAGCAGAGAATGCAAGTCACTGAGCACAGCCCTATAAATAACTCTTCTCTGTGCAATGGCACCCACATTACGCAATCAAAGATGCATTTCTTGCCCGTATTAGGCCTAAACAGGACTGCACACAACAGCTCAACATTATCAATCACTGTGTGTGATGATTTTTTTTTTACTGGAGTTCTTTGCAGTAAACAGGGACAGAGTTACTTTAAAAAGCTGAATGTTGTGATTCTACCCTTTGATTACTGAGATGTTCGAAGACACTTGACGTGATGTGTTTTTATGTCAAGATGAAGTGGCTTTATTACGGGTTTGTTTGGTGTGAATGTGTGCAAAGCTGTATTTTAGCTTTAAATTTTAACATATAACTTTCATTATATCAGTGACAAGCAGAGCCTTTTAGCACAGCATCCTCAAACATACAGAATGCCAGTGCAAACATAGCCCTTCTTCTTGCTGTATCTAAAATGACATTCGCACCTGCACACCACTAGATTTTCATTTGAAATGTTACCAAAGATAAAGTGAAAAAAAAATTATTAGGCCACTTCACTTGAGGTATCTCTGGTTCCCCCACAGTCCAAAGACATGCACGTCAGGTGAACTGGGGATTCTAACCCGACCGTAAATGTGAGTGTGTGAGTGAATGGTGTGTTCCCTGGGGTTGGTTGGTGCCCAGCCCAAGGTGTTTCCCTACCTCAGACCCATTGACCCCAGGATAGGCTCCTGGTACCCGCGACCCAAGTCTGGATTAAGCAGTGACAGAATTTGTGTTTTAGGTCAAAAGCATCTCAAAATTACAACCATTAATTAATTATCAAATTAATAACAGGTTCATGTAACAATTTATTGTGTGGTTGATTTCAACATCTCACTCTTTACATCAAAACTTTTTGGATGGACGGTTCCAACCACCACCACTGTAAACTATAGTGACTCTGTAATTTTCTCTAGCGTGACACATTTCATAACATACCCCTCAGGTGTCAGCAATCTGAATATTGCCTGTGAATATGTGACCAGTAAGATGGCGCCTATTACTAGTTCTACGGTCTCTATCCATGGTGCACAAGGCAAAAATTGGTCTTGGCAAGAAATCATCTGAATTCTTATCTTCTGTTTCTGATTTTGAGAGTAAGAATATTCAATGCATTACATTTTGCTTGACTTTAATACTTGCATTATTCTATGTTCAAATAATTCTGCTCCTACAATGTTCATGAGAGCATCGGAATTGGACCATGGAGCACTGGAAGAATGTGACCTGGTCTAATAATGTACATTTTTTTTTACATAATGTGCATGACCAAGTGTATGAGTGTCACTTACCTGGGGAGGAGATGGCACCAGGGTGCATAATGAGAGGAAGGCAAGCGGGCCGAGCCCGTGTGATGCTCTAGGCAATGTTCTGCTGGGGAGCCTTGGTTCCTGCATTCATGTTGATGTTATTTTGACATGTTGCACCTACCTAAACATTGTTTCAAACCAGGTACACCCTTTAGGGTTGCAGTATTCCCTGGCAGTGGCCTCTCCCAGCAGGATAATGAGCCCTGCCACACTACAGAAATTGCTCAGGGCTCGTTTGAGGAACATGACAAAGTGGTTCTACTTGACCACCAAATCTCCTGGATCTCAGTCGGGTCAGGCACGTGTGGGATGTGTCGGATAAAGTAGTGCGATCCATGGAGACGGAACCTCACAACTTACAGAACTTCTGGTGTCAGATACCACAGCACACCAGAGTTCTTGAGGAATGGGTCAGACCTCAGTGAATCAGAGCTATTTTGTTAACTGAGGGGTCCTCAAATGTTTTTC
>JBBIGA010056827.1:0-12634 GCA_037576975.1 Alestes dentex
CGACTAGTCGACTCGACTTCGACTATCTTGATGGATTAGTCGACTTGAAAAAATCTGAAGTCGTTAATGCCCTAGTACATAAGCGCGTGCACAGAGAGAGGAAAAAAAAACAACCCACATGACTAGTCGACTTTTTGTCAGGGGGCGTCGACTTGTGCCTCTGAAGCTGACTAGTCAACTTTTCTGTTAATGCCCTATACTGAACTCACTGTACCTGACCAGCATCTCTGCCTCTCACCTGGTAGTGTTGGAATCATTTTCTACCTGTGAAAGATCTGCAACCAATTTGTTAAAGGGCCCATTTATCATGTTAAGTAAAAAATGTCACCTGTTTGAAACTGATGCCATGTATTAACTGCACTCTGCTGTTTTTATAAAGTCACACAAACCCATTTGCATACTGTATATATTGTAGGCTTTCAGCCTGGGCCGCTTTTTCAATTAATTCTGAGAGAGATTGTGTATAAATTAATTAGGGATATGGGCCCTTTGATAAAATCCCTAAATTATAAAATGAAAGTACAGTGTTTATCCCACACCCCTTAAAACATTTTTGCCTACAGTGTTAGTTTTGATGGGTACCTCTGGTGCTGGACTGATCTGGTTCCTCTTGTTGATCCTCTACATGCTCCTGGCTTTGGTTCTCTGAGAAAAACAATTTACTGTAAGTAAATATATGTCTAAAGGTGCTATTGGCATCTTACCAGCTGTTGGTAACAACCCATCCAATCCACACATGCAAAGATATCAAACCATAGAAGTCCATAAATTATGTGTAATAAAATAGAATGACACAGGGAGAAAGTATCAAACACGTTTACTGAAATGTATTTAACACTTCGTACAAAAGCCTCTGATGGTGATGACAGCTTCAAGTTCTTTCCATGGATTTTCCACAGGATTCAGGTCAGGTGATTGGCTGGGCCATTCTAGCACCTTTATTTTCTTTCTCTGAAACCAATTTCCTCCACCCTCGTTTCATCTTCGTCATCCTAGTAGATGGCAGCAGATATTTATCAAGAATGTCTTTTCCTTTTTTCCCCATTTATCCTTTCTTCAGTTATATGAAGCGTGCCAGTGTCGTATGCTGAAGAACAGCCCCACACCATGATGTTCCCACCTCCAAACTTCACTGTCGGTATGGTGCATTTAGTGCGATATGCAGTTCCTTCTGACCTCCAAACATGGTGTGTATCATGGCATCCAAAGAGTTCAATTTTGGTCTCATCTGAGTATTCCACAGGTTTGTATAAATTTTGTTCAGCAAACTTTAAACACACTGCAGCATGCTTTTTCTTCAGCAGTGGAGTCTTGTGTGGTGAGCATGCATACAGGCCATGGCGGCTGTGTGCATTACTTATTGTTTTCTTTGAAGCAATTGTACCTGCTAATTCCAGGTCTTTCTGAAGCTTTCCACAAGTGGTCCTTGGCTATTGGACAACTCTTCTGATAATTATTTTCACTCCTCTGTCTGAAATCATGCAGGGAGCACCTGGTCATAGCCGGTTTATGGTGAAATGATGTTCTTTCCACTTTTGGATTATGGCCCAAACAGTGCTCACTGGAACATTCAGTAATTTAGAAAATCTTCTGTAACCAGTGCCACCAGTATGTTTTGCAACAATAAGGTTGCGAAGGTCTTGAGAGAGCTCTTTGGTTCTATCCATCATGAGATGTTTCTTGCGTGACACCTTAGTAATGAGTCACCTTTTTATAGGCCATCAGTTGGGACTGAACCAGATAATATTAATTTGCACTAATTGGCTCTGTACAAAAAAGACTTTGCAGATGACCACACGCATGCAGACAGACACACAAACTCATCATTTACACAGGGTAGCTTTCGTCAAAGTCTCCTATTTGCAATATTACTAAGTGCAATTTTTCTGTTTACAATATGTGCAATGTTTGGGTGAAGCTACTACTGCTGGGCAGAATGTGCAATTTCAAATGTGCAATTTATCTGGTGCATTTCTAATGCTACTGTCAAGGCCTGTCACTCCACTGTGTGCCTGTGTATGTGTATTTACTTACAGTGTTTTCTTTTTCACTTATACATCCACTCTGTATATACTGATTTACACATACTCACTGTCTCGTCTTACTTCTAAATGAGCAACTTAGTCTACATACATATATGTGCATTTTTACAATACAGTCATGCATACTTATATTCCTAGATTTTATACTGTACATTTTTTAGACTGTACATTGGAACTTATATTCTATACTATACTATGATAACATACTGTGTATTTGATACCAAATGTGCATTTTTTTACATACACACACATATATGTGACATACATACATACACACACACACATATATACACACATTATATACATACATATACACACAGTCACGCTTACTTATATTCCTAGATTTTATAATGTACATCTTAGACTGTATATTTGAACATTCTTATTTTATACTATATTGTGACAATAGTACTTTATTCTATTTTGTTATTTAATTCTATTCTACTGTTTTTCTTAATTTTGCTGCTCTTAACTTTGTACTGTCCACTTTCTGCCGTTACTAAGCAAATTTCCCACTTGTGGGACTAATAAAGGTTTATTTTATCTTATCTTAGCAGGATTTCTTTCTAATTATTGATTGATTTCAGCTGGTGTCATGACTTTCCATGCCTTTTTGCACCTTCCTTTCTTCATGTGTTCAGTACTTTTTCCCTGTGTCATTCCATTTTATTACACATAGCTTAATTTATGGATATCTATGGTTTGATTTCTTTGCGTGGAGGGGTTGTTAATGACATCTGGTGAGAATCTGGTCATGTCAATAGCACCATTAAAAATATATTTACTTAGAAAATTGGTGATGTGTTCAAAACTCATTTTACTCGCTGTATGAGTTGATTTTTGTGACATCAATGACTTCAACAATAGTTTTCGGAGTTTAGTATCCATTTAAGGACAAGACAGCATGTTTTGTACACAGTTTTAGTAAACATCAAACACTTAACTTTTGAGATTTTTTGTGATACGGGCCCTTTCAATTTTAAAACCGTTTGTTCACTGGGTTAAATTATATTTTTTTAAAAATATCACAAACTTATCCAAATACCTTCAGATTCCTCTCCTTTTCTTCTTTTTGGTTTATCTGTTGATGTTCTCTCCTCTTTCTCACACTCCACCCCTTCTCTCTTTCTCTTCTTCTTCCTTTGTTCATCTGATGTGGTCTCGCTGTTCTGTTCATGCTCTGCACTGCCATTCTCTTCATGCTTCTTTTTGCTCTTTTTCTGTCGCTCCTCTTTTCTCTCTCGCTTGTTCTTTTTCTTCTCACAGAGTTTCTTCCCCTCCTCCTCCTGATGCTGCTGCAGAGGTTGAGGAGGATCTGCTCCATGGGTCCCATTGGGCTGCTGCACACGATTACACATAAGATCATCGCTGTCAGGACCACACTTACACAGAGCTCCACTGATTTCAGATGTGGTCAATCAGTCGAGAAATGTTTATCTTGGGTTCAGAACTGGAACTGTACAGCTAACATCCCTAACACTAGAAATAAAGTCACCAAAATCTATTCATCCCCAAAATGTCTCAAACCACATCCAGCTCTTCATTAAGGCGGAGCAGACATGTGGAAGTGGTTTAGGACCCAGTATGATTTGCTGTGAGTTGTAAAAATGAACTGAACTTCAGCTTGTGACCAAATTCAGCAGCGCCTTTTTCCACAACGGAGCCTGTTTTCACAAACCACCTTAAGTCATAAATACAGAGGAATCCCATGTGAACAGCAGTGCTGGTGTCAGTCTGTGAGCTTTGTGAGCTCTGTGAGCAGCCCTGGTGTCATTCAGAAATGTCTGCCTGAAGTGCTGAAGTTTTTACAGCTCACAGTAAGTCATACTGTGTCCTAAACCACATCCACAAGTCTGCTCCACCTTAATGAAGAGCTGGATGTGGTTTGACTCCAAACACATCTCAGCTGATCGACCACCCACAGGGTCAGTGGAGAATTGTGAACATTAGACAAATTAGTCTTGGGGTATGTATGTCACTGGTTTGTTTGTGTGTGCGTGTCCGAGGGACTCACACTGTTGTCAGCAGCTGAGAAAATCTCCCACACTTGGTCCTGCAGACGAGGGTCATAGATCCTCAGACTATTTTTCATCCAGTTCTGCAAAACATGAAGACAGTGACCATCTAAAGACACGCTTAGTTCTACCCTTTTTAGTGTACAATAATCTGGCCCTTTCTTTACTTTCTTTTTGTTTTTTCCACGTGTGAACATTCATACTCAGGTAAGCACTAAACAAACTACATCCCAAAACTGAAACAAACACAGCCAAAAAATTAACACAAATATCATCAAATACTGTTTTACCCAGTGAAACGACAGGCCGGGATGAAGGTATGAAAAAGTAGGCCAAGCCTACTTACATCCCCACTCAAATTTCTAATCAATCATCCAACACCTGAGTGCGTGATTTGGAGCATTTCTGCTATTACAGATACATGGCCATTATAGAGCCACTACAAACCTAGTGATGAACCACTTTCCTTTCCCTGCAAACCTTTCCATTCAGAATTCTAAGGGGTCTAGGACTATGCTTAATCCCTACAATGCAGTACTGTTTGGTCCTAATACCTGGAACTTGGCTTTCTTCCTCGGAACATTGTCATACGAACTGACTTGACTCAGCACCTCTTTCAGTTTGGGGTTAATTCCTGGTTTGATAATGGCATCCTGTATTCTCTGTGGGAACAGGGGGGGTTAAGATTCAGCTCACAAAACAACATACTGAGAAGTGGACCTAAAATATACATAAGATATCAAACTGACACCACCCAATGTACTGTACATTAGATACCCAACAAACACCATATCAGTACAGTGGCAGTACATACTGGATCTGAACAAAATAATTCAGAGTGGATTTGGGGCGTTCATAGTGGAGACCCAAATTTCTTTACAGTGGTGGTTAATGGACGCCTTCAACACAAATATAGATGTTTTATTCACCATCATCCACCAGTGAATCTCCGTGTGCCCTTATACGGAATGTTGATGGTGGTAAAACAGTGGCAAATCTGATGAAAATAAAATCTGTTTACTTTGGGGACTATTTTGCCTCACGATGCCCTGCACACCCCCCTCCACCACGAACGGGTTTAGTTTTAGGACCAAAAGCTTCTCAAAACTCTGCCATTCATGCAACAAGTTTCTGTGAGGGAGCATTCAGAGGTGGACGTCTGGTTCCTTTCACCACCACTGTGCAGTTCTGACCAAACCCAGTCTGAACTACTCTCACACTTCATTACGGGAAGGATTTCGGATGCGCGGAGCTCTCCTTTAGGGCTAGCCTATCTGTATTGCCGTGAATTGTTAATTAATATGGATTTCTTATTAAAATATCTTGGAGTAAGGTTTGGAACGTCTGGTTCCATTCTCCACCACTATGAACAGTTCCAAACAACCAAATAATTCTGAAAACTGGTACAATTCCCTTACCTGAATCCATTGCTGCTGTTTCACATCGCCCTTGTTGGCTTTGGCCTCGTAGCCCTTACCCCCATACTTCTCGTCCTCACTGATGCATCTTACATGGCTTTTGTAATCCTCTCCCCTTTTCGGGAAAGCGATGCAGAAGAAAAAGCGTTACAGAGAACACATTGAGACACGGGTTTTAGTAGTGAAAAACCTTTTTTTTTCTAGCTTTAAAAATTATTTAAATGCTCACCAGAAATCCTTCCCACAGTCTATGCAAGACAAGCATGTGCAGTCACGACACGTGGTCTTGTGTTTGTCTATCTGGGCCTTTTTCAGCGATTCTCCGCACGAATTACACGTGAAAAAAACCATTCCGAGACAAACACACACACACCGACCTCCTGAGGTGTTTAAGAAAGGTTTTTAGCTCAAGTGAGCTGGGTTACGACGCTATAAACACAGGAAAACAAGAAATATTCCTGGAATTATTCCGTTCCACCTTAAACTAGTCCCTGAGATTAACTTACAGCTACAAACACATATATAGGCACTTAGTCATTACACCTAAAGCCATTCACGATTACATGTCAACGTTTTAATGGATCGAAAAAGATCAATACCACGCTTGCCTATGACGTGCACCTTTGTTTACTGTCCGGGCGAAAACAAAGTTCGGTTCCGTAGCTGCATGAATAATCTATTCTGCTTGAATCACATCAGAATTAAAATAATCTAATAAAGGGTTATCACGTCGTGTGCGTGTATAAGAATACATAAATAAATACATAAATAAATGAATACTAAATAAATATCCTGAAAAATAATTTCTACTATTCTGGGCGATGACGTCACGACTTCCCCAAGCAGTGGCCGTGCAGCCGAAGTAAAGGCAAGTGTTTACCCGCCCAAGGGGTTTGCAGGGGGTTTTTGTGTGTTTGTGTGTTTATGAGTGTGCATCTCACACACCTATCTGGACCTCGACTAGGTTTCGATGTAACAATGCAAATGCGTCTAGAAGTAGCGTGTCTGGCTAAGGCCAAACCTAACTTTGTCTTGGCTGGTCTCCTGAGGTCTCCATGGGTCCTGCTATAGTATTTGGTCTGAGTTAGGCTGAATCACGTGACTTTTAGGCGTATTAAGGCTCAATTAATCGCTTCAGACCGCCTCACATTTACGCCTCGTGCTTGGTGACCGTATAACAAGCATAGATTTAACAATAATTCACATTAGCATAACATATGAAGGCAAGGCAGGCAAAAGATAACCTCCCTGTTCAAACCCTCTCCATAATGAAATTTGTGAAATAAACAGAGGTTCAGAGTGGTCCATAAAACTAAACGTATTCATGGTGGAGGGAAAAGAATCGCGAGGCAAATTAGTTTCCGAAGAAAACTGATTTTGTTTTTTGTCAGAATTGCTAGTGTTTTACCACCATTAACATTCCATATAAATACTCAGAGAAAAGTGGAACTTCACTGAGGTCGATAGTGAATAAGACACTTATCTGTGTATTGGAGATGTTTGGCTCCATTCAATGTAACTGTGAAGAAATCCAGGTCTCTGCAATGAACCGTTTCACACCAGGCCCACTGTGAAAATCTCTTGACTGTTTGCATACCTAATATTTAATCATGGGGGCATTTTGGGGAAGAAAAATGTGGAGTTGCTTCTTTAATTGCCTTGGCTGAAGTAACCACCCAGGTCAGGGCTAAGATTTGAATCCATGTTTTTCTGGTTTCTAGATTGTCTCTTAGCAAGTCCTCTGCAGCAACCAGGTGTAAATTATTGATTATAATGGAAGCCAAAGAACCAGACCTTGCATTTTTGTAGTCCATTAGAGGGCTGGATGTGGAGATTGTTCAGAACTATAAATACCTTGGTGTGCACTTTGACAACAAGTTGGAATGGTCAAATGACTGTGGCCACATACAAGAGGTGTTAAAGTAGGCTGTACTTCCTACGTAGACTTCGATCTTTTAGGGTCTGCAACACCGTAACACTTGTTCTATGAGTCTGTAGTGGCTAGTGCCATTTTTAATGCTGTGATGTGCTGGGATAGCAGCATGAAAGTGGCAGACACCAAGAGACTTAACAAACAAATCAAGAAAGCAGGCTTGATTTGTTTGTGGTGGGAGAGGAACTTGACAACTGTCGCTAGAAGCAGAACATTGTCTAGACTTCAGTCCAACACCATGGACAATGCTGACCACCCACTTTACTGTGTTGTGGCTGAACTGAGACGTACCTTTTGCCACAGACTCACCTGCATAAAGTCTGCCGCTGAGTGTGGCAGAAAATCCTTCCTTCTCTTCCTTCTCTTCCCACCGCCATCGGACTCTACAACTACTCCCTCTGTCACACATCCAAACAATAATCTGTGCAATAGCCTGATGCTACTTTGTTGTGCAATTTATTCCCGGGTTCAAATCACTATCATTATGTGTATCTCTTTGTGCATCATTATCTTATTAATGTACAATATTCTTATTGGGTGCTAAAACATAATCAGTATGTACGATAGTCTTACCATATGCAATATCATGTGAAGTTTTCTAAATGGGTGTTGAATTATTTCATTATGTGCAATATCTTATTTTGTGCACTAGTCTTACCATGTGAATATCACAATTTATGTAAATATTACTTATGTACTACTGATCTCTACATACTCCTAACCACCACTTGTGTCATTATGAATTTACTTAACTGTGAGTTACTTATCCATTGTAATTATACCCAGCATTAGTGTACATAGCATTGTGTACTTCATATTGAGCTTTTTCTAGAGATTTTTGTTTTGGATTTATTTGTATTGGATTTATTTTACATTGTTCTTGTCTCTGTGTTTCTGTGTATCTATGCAGTCATAACCAAAGAAGGTTTGCCGGAAACAGTTTTCAGAGTAATGTTTTTTGTTTGATAAGCCACACAGTGACCTGTGTCACTGTGTGGCTTATCAAGTAAAGGCCTGAACCAGTGATCTTGTATCTTTAGGCACTTTGCAGCTTTTCGCAGTAAAACATTTGCTCCCATTTGTTTTATTTAATCTACTCAATAGATAATACAGTTTGAGAAGCATCAAATAGTATTTTTGCATCAACAAGATACTTTTGCACAGTGCTGTATTTGCAACAATTTTAAAGTGATCTAATTCTGCTTATTGAAAATTTAAGGTCCTGGTTGTGAGCTGTGTTGGCCAGTCATGGATGGGCTGTACAGCCACAGTGCGTATCTGCTACAGGAGCTGCAGGAGCAGCGGATTCAGGGCCTGCTGTGTGACTGCATGCTAGTGGTAAAGGGTGTCTGCTTTAAAGCTCACAAGAACGTCCTCGCTGCTTTCAGCTCCTACTTCAGGTGAGGGAAAGAATACATGGAGATGAGCTTCACTGGCGATCGATAGTAAATAAAACAGCTGTGTTTGTGTTGTAGATGTTTGGTTCCATTCAGAACCACTGTAAAGAATCTGCACAATGCAAACTGGTGGAGTATCATTCTGATACTTGTCAGATACATTTGCTGCAGACATGTTTCGTCTGATTGACTGCATTTGAGGCAATGGGATCATTTAGTGAATTCGATTTTTTTTTTACCAAACTGTCCCTGTAAAGTGGGTAATGTAATAACACAAATTTAATAAATGCATTCGATTTTGGCATGTTATTGTGCAACTTAGAAGCTGTTTTCATGCTTCTTCCTGTTCAGGTCTCTGTTCCAAAACTCTTCAGCGCTGAAGAATGATGTGTATCACCTGACCATCCAAGATGTAGGAGGGATCGGGCAGATTCTGGACTACATGTACACATCCCATCTGGAGCTGAACCAGGACAACGCACACACACTGCTGCACATTGCACAGTGTCTACAGGTACATCACATTCACAGACACACACACGCACGCACATACTGCTGCAGATCACACAGTGTCCAGAGGTATCTCTCTCTCTCTCTCACACACACACACACACACACACACACACACACACACACACACACACTGCTGCTTATTATACAGTGTCTACAGGTTCGTCACACACACTGCCATGAGATGCTCTGTCACACAATTTCACTCCAGTGTGCACTGGTTGCTAAGTAACGATAGATAGAAAGATAGAAACTTTATTTATCCCCAAGGGGAAATTCAGATATCCAGTAGCTCATTCATCAACAAAACTAATTAAAATGTATATAATACTAAAAATAGGTGGAATGCTAAATAGACTAATTAAGTAACAATAAAAAGTAGGATAACAAAAATTGGGGTCAAAGAACATTAAATAGTCTTGTTGCAATGGGGACAAAGGACCTCCTGAACCGCTCAGTTCTCCAGAACAGGAGCCGCATGCCACTGCTGCTCCTCTGCCCAACCAGGAGGCTGTGGAGAGGATGTCAACTGTTGTCCATTATAGCTTCTAGATTGTTCAATGTACCCCTTTCTACCACTGCTTTAATTGAGTCCAGCTTCCTGCCAAGCACTTTTTTCACCAGCTTGTCCAGCCACTTGGTGTTTTTGTCTGTTAGGCTGCACCTTCAACATACAGCAGCATAAAAGAGGACACCGGCTCCACATTGTGATAAAATATGTGTAACATCTCATCACACACATCAAAGGACGTCAGCCTCCGAAAGAAGAAGAGGCAGCTCTGCCCCTTCTTGTAGAGGACACCGGTGTTCAGGGACCAGTCCAGTTTATCATCCCATATGACCCCCGTGTTGGAGGTCACCACATTGATGCCCTTCCCTTCTATGGAAACTGGCAGATGGGGTAGCCTAGATCTTCTGAAATTCACCACCATCTGCTTGCTTTTGGTGGTGTTAAGGTGGAGGCAGCTCCTACTGCACCAGGCCACAAAGGCTTCCACAAGGTCCCATTATTCCTGCTCCAGGCCACTCTGGATACATGCCATAATAGCTGTGCCATCATAGTATTTTTGCATGTGGCAGGATTTTGTGTCGCAGTGTAGAGTGAGAATAGGAATGGTGCTAAAGATGTCCTTTGTGGGGCCCCTGTGCTGCACCTCATTATCCTAGAGACACAGTCGTTCTGTCAGGTTGTCTGTTACCCAAGACGTCAGGGAGGGATCCACACCCATCCCCTCCAACTTGTCCCTTAGTATGAGAGGCTGGATTGTATTAAAAGCACTTGAGAAATCAAAGAATAAGATTCTCGCATAACATCCTAGTTACTCAAGGACTAAAGGACTGTGGACTCCACTCTGATGTGCAAACTGGAGGGGGTCTAGTGCATGAATGACCTCTGGCCTCATGAGGTGAAGGATCAGACACTCCAGGGTCTTCATAATATGAGATGTTAAGGCCACTGGGCGGTAATCGTTTATCTCAGCCGGTTGCCATACTGGAACTGGTATGAGACAGGATATTTTCCACTGCACAGGGACCTTACCTAGACTGATACTGAAGAGCCACTGGAGGGGCTCAGCTAGCTGGGCTGCACAATCCCTCAAGAGTCTTGGACACACACCATCTGGGCCTGCTGCTTTCCCTGGTCGCAGTCTTTTAAGTTCCACCTTCACCTCATCGGCTGTGAAGGATGGGGACAGGTGATGAGATGTACTGAGTGTTGCAGCTGGTGGGGGTGCTGTTGCGTACAGGAGACCGCAGAGTGGATAATGAAGCAGGAGCAGCATCCGAAATAGTGGTGGAGGAGCTGTTATTTACAGGAGCCATTGTTTACAGGAGTTGGTGGGGCAGGAGCAGCAGCTGAAGTGGGAGGACATATGGTAAAACAGGGTGGGTGTTGGCCATTCCATCAAACCTGTTGTAAAACAGATTCAGTTCATTGGCCTTATTCTCATCACCATCCATAATATGGCTGTTCTTCTTAGAATAGCCAGTGATGTCCCTCATTCCCCTCTACACCTCTCTGATGCTATTCTGCTGCAGTGTGTTGTAGTTTTAGTCAATGAAAGTTGTAGTTTAGTCTTTTTTTTAGTAATGCAATTCTATTTAATCCAGTCAATGAAGTATACTTGTTTGAATTGTGAAATAGGTTTGACTAAAAGATTTTGTCTATTCTACTAGGTACTTATATATAAACCTATTTCACAATTCAAACAAGGTTATCTTTCTATTATATTATTGTTACCTTATAGACTCAAGAATACTGTACATCCATTCCAGAAATGGAAGACACTCTGATTTGAATTTACGACATTTGATTTATTTGATTTATTTTACGACATGCGATTTATTTATAACATCACTAAAAAGTGCAAATAAAATGTAAATGTGTGTGTCTATTGCCATAAAACCCACATTTGTAAAACTGGTACAATGTTTTGGCCTGAACTTACAGCTTTTTTGCATGGATATGGGAAAGGCTGCTTATCAAAATGCTGTGTGTGTGTGTGATACTTTGTGTGTGTGTGTGACTGTGTGTGTGTCTGATTTCTCTCTCCCTGGCACTTTAATGGCCTTGCGTCCCAATACTTTTTGCCATTCTATATAGATTTAATTCACAGTGCCTCTCAGTGGTCAAAAGTATTGGGACGTAACACCGTTCAACTCTAAGGTCAAGCATCCCAATACTTTTTTTCTCCCCTCTCTATCGTACAGGAAATAACACCTCGTCTCGTTTTAGTTTGACGAAAATGAAGACATTTTAGCATAGTTTTTATTTTGTAAACCACATTTAGTCTCATTCTTATTCATCAACAATATTACATTATATATTTCATAATAGTTTTCGTCACATGACCAGCATTTACGTTGAATCTCGTGTCGTTTTTGTCACGTGATAAATGTTCATTGACGACGATATTTAGTCATAATTTTCGTTGACGAAAGCAACACTAGTGGGAGGTAAGAGTGGTGTTATAGAATTCCCCTGTTATTTAAATAAGAGCATTAGGATACTGAGTCTGAACTCTCACAACAGTTTCATGGATGATGTCACATGCTACTCCTGCTGCCACCCATGGTGGAATATAACAACAACAGATGATCAGGCCGGTGATCAGTACACTGGTGCAGGGACGGATTATGGGTTGTGTGGGCCCCTGGGCAAAACGTTCGCGAGGACCGCCCCACCACCACCAACACCACCACCACCAGCACCACCACCACAATTCAAGGGCCCTTGGCAACCAAACACCCTCCCTCCATGTTTCCATCAGAGGCCCTATAGGGTCAGGGGCCCTTGTAGGCAGAGGATCAAAGAATG